>JANTNU010078021.1:0-17621 GCA_024752395.1 Erythroxylum havanense
CGCAACCCAGTCAATTTCCAGTCAATTCTAATTTACAATTAAATACCGAAAAATCATGAATGCATGTACCTATGAATGTATACATATGCGGTAGACCAGTTCCCCTATGATTAGAGGCCAGTAGCGTGCTCAGACAGTGTATGCAGTGAAGTCCTATCAGTCAGTCCCAATATTACCATAATACCCTTAATGACAGTAACGAGATGTTACACGTAGACTGACGATCCAACGGTGCCTCTATAACAATTCAAACGAATTTTTATCACTAAATGCTCAATCAATAGAATTCACTAATGCACATGTCTCAATTCGAAATTGTATGATGCATGATCATGATTTTCCAGCGCTCTAAATCAATTCTGCTATCTCTCGCTTCACAACTAGAATTCACTATTCACTAAGGTCAATGATATCCATCGCTTTCTCAAATCTCTAATTTAAACTCTAATTATTCAAAACATAACTCTTAAGTCACACTAGGAACTGTAATCAACTCTCTTTCGATAATTGCTATCTCATCAGTTAAAATTCAAGCTCTCAGTCTCTACCACAATCATAGACCTCTTTCTCTAATTCATAACGAATCAAGGTTCACCTCAATTGGAGGTCTACACTAAAAGTTATGCTCAAAAGACTAAACTCTTCCACTTCAGAAAACTGCCCTTCGCCACGATGTACAGATCCTTCGTAGCGACGTACGGGTCGCTCGTCGCGGTGCCTTACCACGGCTCGTCGCAGCGTACAACCTCGCCACTCGACGCGACATCTAAATCATCGCTCGTCGCGACGTACACTCGTTGCGGCGTATTTTTAATTTCTACGTCGCGACAATACGTCGCGACGTGCGAACTGATTTATCTTCTCCGATCGTCATTTCCGCCATTAATACTCTTAAAACCACCATTAAACACATTCAACTACTCTATCTCTCACGATTAACACCATAAATGCCATAAACAACCATAAATACAACATTAAACATAATAAACTTACCAAATCACTGATCAAATCCGCAAACCCTAAATCCTCCGAAAATCCTTCAAACTTCAACACCCACGGTGATTCTCCAAAGCCAAGCAAAACATCAACTTCCCCAAGGCTTCTAGCAGCTCATCAGTCACAATGAAGGGGAACCAACGAAAATCTCTAAGGGAGGAAAGGTGAGATCGTCGACGGTGAGCAAAAGGGGAAAGGAGAAATGCTTATCTCCCAAATTAAAAACCATTTATATATATAAGGGTTGATTTCAATCTAGACTCAAAATCTACAAGTCCTCAAATTCACTTAATTTCAATCTCTAATTTCAATGGCTTATTACAATAATTCTTAAACTCACATATCTAAATTTTCCAAGCCATTTACCACTCACTTTCGGAACCGAAATCAATCTATCAGTCTCTAGGCCATTTTCCCGGTTCGAACTCATAATTATAAAAATTCCGAAAAAATTCTCAAAATTTCTCAAAAATACAAAACACAAAGTCCTATACTCAATTCTCAATTTCTAACTCCCAAAATTTCAATTCTCACTCTAACTCAACTATACAATCCACTTTTTCCTAATTTCTCAATCGAATCACAATTCAACTAATTCAACCATTCAATTCAAATCATTTCTCAATTCCCAACACTCATATCTCACTAATTATCTCAGAATTTACAATTTGACTCACAACCACAATTAAATGCTGGAACAATCATGAATGCATGTCACTATGTATGCATGTGCAATTAACTCATTTATCGCTGATGCAGAGGCAAGATATACGTGCAATTCAATTATGAATGCACTCACTGCTCACCCATCTAAATTACCGATATGCCCATCACATCGGTAACGGGATGTTACGCAAATATACTATAGATGTTGTTACTAAGGCTAGTTTACTTTGGGTAAAACCTGTCGGATTTCCTATGGAGCCAAACCATAAGCTTGCATTGCCCACCGGTGACTTGCTTGCTGAACCAAATCGCCACAGGCGACTAGTTGGACGACTAATTTATCTGACTATTACACGACCGGAATTGAGTTACTATATGCATGTTCTTGGGTAATTTATGCAAAATCCCCATGTGAAACATTGGGATGCCGCTTTGTGTTGTTGGATTGCTCACCAATATCATGGAAGCCTAAGATGCAGGAACTGGTTTCTTGTTCGTTTGCCGAGGCTGAATATCACTCCATGGCAACTAGTACCCGTGAGTTAATGTGGCTGGAAGCTCTTTTGCGCTCCTTTAGGATCGACTACAGCCAACCTATGCAGCTATTCTGTGACAAGAAAGTTGCACTCTACTTTGCTTCCATTCTAGTTTTCCATGAATGCACCAAGTACATTCAGGTGGATTACCACTATGTTCGTGATCATATACAAGCTGGTCATCTTGTCACTCAACATGTGCGCTCTTCTAACCAGCTTGCAAAATTCTTATGAAGGCTCTTGGGAAACATCAGTTTGAATACTTATTTCGTAAGTTGGGCATTTGTGACCTTCATGTTCCAACTCGAGAGGAAGTATTGGGTATGTAATTAGTTTAATTAGTTTCTAGGGCTTAATCTATTATATGTACATATGTTAGTCTTATAAGCTAGGTTACATGAGTACCTTGTAAACATTTGTATATATTACTGCTTATCAAGGACAGGAATGTCAATTAGTCGGGCCGAGTCTAGGCCAGGATGGCCCGTGGCTTGACGGGCCAGGATAAGTCAGCTCGTGGCCCAGCCCACCATGATTTGATCGACTCGTGGCCCCATCATATATCTTTTTAAAGAAAAACGTAAAAAATGACATCGTTTTTAAAGTAACGGTCGGGCCACAAGCTAGGCCAGGCTAGCTTATGCTCGGCTCGACCTCGACTCGTGGCCTAATCAGGCCGACCATGGTCGGCTCACGGTTTGCCCGTGACCCGATCAACCCGAACCAAAATCGAACCTAGCCAAGCAAGTCGGGCTAAATTTGACATCCCTAACCAAGGGAATACAACAAGACTTTTCCCGTTAACAATTCTTTACGTAATTATAGTATTTTGACCTATACTATAATAACCTTGAGGTTTTGCAGTTTCATTTAGTGGAATCCACAAAATTGAAGAATAAATGATGTTATCAAGGACAATAAGTGACCCCTATAACGAACTTTCGTAAGGTTACTCTTATTTGATGATTAGCTTATTAAACTCCCAATGGGGAAATAAAATACGATCTCGCGTAATTTCTTAGCTACGAATAAATTGAACAACTGATATAGAGCTTCTTCTTCTCCTTCTTCTTCTTCTCCTTCTTCTTCTTCTCCTCCTCCTCCTCATTATTCTCCTCCTTCTCCCAGTATGATGCCTAATCCCAGTATGATGCTTTCTATAGCAATACTTGATGAGTGCCATTCTATCTTATCTTTTACATATATTGTTATGCAGTTTGGTTTGCTTAACCCTATCTACTAAAAGTGAAGCATCCAAATCAATTTTGTGCCTTTGTGACATGAATTTGGATATAAAATAGACTTTTATGTATTTCTTTTATAATGAACGTTATTTGTTGAATCAGATAAGTTGAAAATTAACTTTTAATTAATTTGATTAATGTTTTAAACATACTCGATTAGTTTAATTTTATCTATTATTAGACCCTGTTATTAATTAAGCCTTATTATTATTATAATCAGATTTATAAACATTTGATCAATCATAATCACATTCATATCGAATAAACAGTGATATATGTACAAATAAGAACACTAACCTTGATCCATTGTACAACAGAAGCGTAAACAGCAAAACTTGATGGATTTATGTTCTTCCCAGTCAAGATTCAGAAACCGAATGAATTCTCCTTATGAAACAGAGAAAATTAACCAAATCTTTTTCAGAAAAAATGTCAAGAGAGAGTCTGACTTGGGGATCACAACCCTATTTATAGTCATCTTTTGATTTACGGGCTATTGTGGGCCCATTAACCATAATGACTCGTAATGGGCTTCTACACATCAGGCCCATACTAATAATTAATTAATATTTCTGTAGGCCCAATTAATTTACTTAAGTTAGATCACATTTTATTAGGCCTATAACTGAGATAGAAATCTACACACATATATTTAACAATCTCTCAATTGGGCTACGTGTGTTTCTGAATAATGTACATAGAAGAAAACTGAATGCGCACAAACTTACTATCTCATTCCAGAAATATACCAAACCAATCTAGTCCATCAATTGTACTAATGTAAGATCAAAGCGATTTTTGTCATTTAATTTTGTGACTAAACCGAACAATTGTCATAATACTAGCAGAATCAATGACATAGATTAAGTATGGATGCATAGCATGAAAATTACATGTGATGTGATCATAATCATGTCTATTTCCAACTTGTCTAAAATTTGTGACTTAAAGAGCCTCAAAACACTTTCTAACCTTATGCAATACTGCAACAGAAAGCAAATTCTATATGTTCAGAATTTTCAGATTAACATGAAATTCCTTAGATTTCATAAACCAAAGTCTGTACAGAAAGATAACTTTAGAACTTAGAAACTAAAACCTTAAAACATAAAATTTAGATGTCAAAGAACATACATAGAAGTAAAAGATTAACTCCCACTAAAGTGATATGTCTGAAAGACCTACTACACCCATATTGGACACATGTACATGAAACACTGAAGGTGGCAACCCTTTGGTGAATGGGTCTGCAATATTAGATTTTGTATCAATATGTTCTATAGACACTTGAAGATTCTGAACCCTTTCTTTCACAGCCAAATACTTGATGTCGATATGCTTTGATTTCGATGAACTCCAGTTGTTATTTGAATATAGTACAACAACTTGATTATCACAATAAATCTTTAGTGGTCTTTTTATATCATCATCCATTTGCAGCCTAGTGATAAAGTTTCGCAACCATATTCCATGACACGATGCTTCATAGCAAGCAATATATTATGCCTCCATAGTAGAAGAAGCTACAAGTTTCTGTTTTTCACTTTTCTATGAAACAACTCCTCCACCCATCATGAAATCATAACCTGAGGTGGATCTTCTACTATCTAAGCATCCAACGTGATCAGATTTGGTATATCCAACGATTTCTAATCGCTTTGACCTTTTGTATGTGAGCATATAGTCCTTTGTTCTTTGTAAATACCTCATAACCCTTGTTGCTTTCCAGTGATCCATTCCCGGGTTACTCAAATATCTACCCAACATTCCAGTTATGAATGATATATCTGGACGCGTACATACTTGTGCATACATGAGACTCCCTACAACTGAAGCATAAGGGATTTTATCCATCTCAGCTTTCTGTGTGTTCAATTTAGGACATTGAAATAAACTAAACTTATCACCCTTTGAAGTAAGAGTGTCTCCTGGTGCACAATTCTGCATGCCATATCGATTTAGCAATTTATCAATATAGGAATTTTGAGATAGACCAAGTATACCTTCTTTACAATCCCGATGGATCTGTATACCCAAGACAAAAGATGCATCAGCAAGATCTTTCATTTCAAAATTCTTTGACAAAAATTTCTTTTAATGCAATAAACCTATATCGTTGTTTGTCAGTAGAATATCATCTACATATATCACCAGGATAATAAATTTACTCCCACTGAACTTGATATATATGCACTGATCAACGATGTTTTCCTTAAAACCAAACGAGGTTATCATGTGATCAAATTTTCGGTACCATTGGCGGGATGCCTGCTTTAAACCATAAATGAACTTCTTAAGTTTACAAACAAGGTGCTTTGAATAATTGGATTCAAAGTTCTCTGGTTGCACCATATATATTGTTTCATCAATGTCTCCATTGAGAAACACTGTCTTTACGTCCATTTAATGTGGCTTGATATCACAATGAGCTACAAGTGCCATAATGATTCTAAAAGAGTCATTTGTTGAAACTGGAGAAAAGGTCTCTTTATAATCAATGCCTTCCTTATGAGTGAAGCCTTTAGCGACTAAGCGTGTCTTATATCTTTCAATGTTACCACGCGAGTCCCGTTTGGTTTTAAATATCCATTTGCAACTAATCGGTCTCGCTCCTTTAGGCAACTCGACAAGATCCTAAACGCCATTGTCTGTCATTGAATTCATCTCCTCCTTCAGGGCTTCAGTCCACTTATTAGAGTGCGAACATGATTTGACTTGACTTATAAATGTTGGATCATCCTCCACCCCAACATCAAATTCATGTTCATTGAGATATACAATATAGTCATCTGATATTGCACTGCTCCGTTCTCTAGTAGATCGCCTAATAGGCACTTCTAATTGAGGTTGTTGATTTTCATTGCCTTGAACAGACAATGTTTCCTGATCAACGGTAAGAGGTATGACAGGTAAAATTATGTTTTCAACATTATCCTAATTTACAGTTTGAATAGTGTCAGGTATGGTTAACCCATCACTTTCCATTGTTACTATAGTGGGAATTTTATCACACTCCTATGCAAACGCAATATCTTTATTTTGATTACTCCCACTGTAATCAACACCCTCAATAACTTTGGCATTCCCTGTTTTTAAAAAGGATCTGGTTGAGGGATTATAGAACTTGAAACCCCTATATTTTTCTGAGTAACCTATAAAGTAACAACTAATAGTTCTTAAGTCCAATGTCTTTTCATTTGGCCTATAAGGCCTAGCCTCAGCTGGACAACCCCAGACATGCAAGTGCCTAATACTAGGCTTCTTACCTGTCCATAACTCGTATGGGGTTTTAGTTACTGCTTTGCTAGGAACTCGGTTTAAGATGTAAACTGCAGTTTTAAGTGCTTCGCCCCAAAGTGATTCTGGTAAAGAAGAATGACTAATCATACTTCTCACCATGTCCTTAAGAGTTCGGTTTCGTCTTTCAGCTACACCGTTTTGACTAGGAGTCCTAGGCATGGTGTACTGAGCAACTATACCACACTCAATCAAATATTTGGCGAAAGGTCCTTGACATTGTTTACCTGATCCATCATATTTGTCATAGTATTCACCACTACGGTTAGACGTAACAGCCTTTATTTTCTTGCTTAATTGATTTTCAACTTTAGCTTTGAAATTCTTGAACACATCTAAGGACTGTGACTTCTCATGAATTAAGTACAAATAACCATAGCGAGAGTAATCGTCTATGAAACTAATAAAGTATTGTTGTCCGTTCCATGAAGCCGTAGGGAACGGACCACATATATCTGTATGAATTAGTTCCAATAGTTCATTACTCCTATTTGCACCTGTTTTCCTTATGTTTGTTTGTTTTCCCTTTACACATTCTATGCAGACCTTGAGATCTGATAAATCAAGGGAATTGAGAATTCCTTTAGACACAAGTCTTTGTATTCTCTGTTTAGAGATGTGACCTAATCGCTTATGCCACAACATTGATGAATTCTCATTAGTTATGTTTCTTTTAATACCAATGTTACTTGAGTGCAGGTTTTCAAAATGATTAATTATCTTAGAATCCAGTTTGTATAGTTTGTCGATACGAGTGCCAGTGGCTACAACTTGAGAATTTAGAGAAACAACACATTTACCATTTCCAAATAGACAAAAGTAACTAGAGTTGTCCAAATTAGAAATAGAAATTAAGTTCCGTCTAAACGATGACACAACAAAAGTTTCATCTAAATCCAAATAAACACCAGACTCTATCTGAATTCTGAAATAACCAACAGCTTCAACAATAGCTGTGTTGCCATTTCCCATATAGATGTATTTTTCACCATCAGTTGGCTTTTGACTCCTGAGGCAATCCTGCATAGTGACACTTATGTAAGTGGTAGCACCGGTATCCATCCACTAAGTTTCAATTAGTACTAAAACCAAATTAACTTCAGAACAAACAAAGTTGAGAAATATACCTTTCTTAACACGCTAGTTGGTGTACTTGATACATTCTTTCTTCACGTGACCCGGTTTCTTACAAAAGAAACAAAGAGTAGCCGTATTTTGTTTCGTTTGTGCACCTTGCACTGTTCTAGAGTTTGCAGTTTCTTTACCTTTCTTACTTTTCCTCTTATTGGAAGTTCCCTAAGAATTTGTTGCTAAATGAGCGCTTTCAATCTTCTCTTATTTCAGCCTCTCCTCTTCTTGCACACATTGAGCTATAAGCTCATTTAGAGTCCACTTCTCCTTTTGAGTATTGTAGGAGACTTTGAACTGATTGAATTGTGCAGGAAGGGAAATCAAAACCAAGTGCATGAGTATGTCGTTAGACAACTCCAGCTTAAGTGCCCTTAATTTTGTGACAAGATTAGACGTTTCCATTATGTACTCCCTGATGTTTCCTTTTCCCTTATAGCGCATTGAAACAAGATTAGTTAGTATAGGGCTTGTTTCTACCTTTTCATTTGCTGTGAATCGATCCGAAATTTGCTTGAGGAAACTCTTAGCATCAGCCTCATCAGGAATTCCTCATTTTATGGAGTTTAGAATGGAATGCTTCATGATCATCAGACTTATGTGGTTTGCACGTTCCCACTTCTCGTATGCAGCTATTGGCTCAGCAGTACTGATGCTGGTTAGAGCTGTAGGACGTTCAAATCTAAATGTAAAGTCTAGATCCATGCAGCAAAGCACATTCATTATGTGCTCCTTCCATTTCTTGAAGTTTGTGCCGTTAAGCATGGAAATATTGTTCATGTTGGTAGAAATTGATGACATTTTAAGAAAGAAAACAAAATAAAATGCTCACAATTAGTTAAGAATTCAAAATAGAAAAATTTATAAAGGGGGCAATTACAAAATACCTAGCACAACATTATTATTTAATCTTTGGACAAAAAATAATAATTTATAAGTGGTACTCTTGGTTATAGTAAAAATATGGAAACTAAAAACGGCCTAACAATGTGCCTTTCTTTGGACTGACGCATTGTCAACATCTTATGTCAAATGCTTTAGATAATTTAATACTACCCATCGTGCCAAAATAACCTTCCTTTGGGCCGATTATTGTGCAGTGATGTTTTAATAATTTACTTACTATCTGGCCAAAATAACCTTCCTTTTGGCCGATTATTCAGCATAGATATGAAATTAAATTACCAGTCATCTAGCCAAAATAACCTTCCTTTAGGCCGATTATTCCGCATAGATGAAACATGCATTATCATTCTAAATTAATAAATTTTACCCAATAGAGGCTACTATAGCAACATATTGGTTCAATATATTTAATTCAAAATGATAAACACCTAAAGTTTAGATAAAATTAGGTAATTTAATTATAATTAAAAATGGACAATTAATTAACCTCAAATTTTGAATTCAATTAATTATTACAAAATTATAACCTTAGTCTGTAATAATATTTAAATTAAGTCCCAACGACTCAACTCAAACCTATAGAGCCATCACGGCCCCCAAAGATATATATATATATACTGAGCTAAAACTAGTAGTATGCATAACTAGCTTGGGCAGTTGGGCACAAGGCTTTTATGACTTTTGTCATGGGCTCGAATCCTACAGGCTACATGTATTGGCTTCCAAATGTAAAAATAGCCCCACAGATGACGTGTTTACTAATAAATGGTAAGAAAGTCTATCAGACTTGATAAATACATTAAAAAAACAACTAACAGGTTAAAACACGGAAAAGACCATAAGACGCGCATGTTTCGCGCTAGAGAGTCAGTTCAAATTCAGAAACAGTGCAAGCGTCTGTGTGACGAAATGGTGCAATTGTGAAATGCATTGACAAATGCAGAACGGTCAGAGTTATCGCTAACCTCTGTCGAGTCATAGACCCAATTTGGAAGGCCTGAATATGAAAAACAGGCCTGTAAAAATTGAAAACCAGATTTTAAGGATTATCAGTGATATTTCATCACTTTTGAGGCAAAAACATCGTTTCTAAACTAAATGAAACAATCATTCGACAATAATAATAGCATTTACTTGTTTTCTAATTCGTCACAGATTAAGATAATCGACAGATCAAAATATTTTTACCCAAGAAAGTTCTATCTTGGCCGATTACACCGAAGAAAATAATAAACAACCCAAACTAAATGAAATCTCAAATGATATATCTGTAATTCATTTTTAACTATCATGAATATATCGAACGGAGTCAAAAAATGAAACTAAATATCATGTTGAAACAATCTACGTGGAATGCTCTTATACCACTTGTTAGAAAATTAGCCTTATGATTAATATAATCCGATTTCTAAACATATAATCAACCAGAATCACATGCAGATCAAATAAACAATGATATATATATAAATAAGAACACTAACCTTGATCCATTGTACAGCGGAAGCTTTAACAATAAAACTTGATGAATTTGTGTTCTTCCAAGTTAAGATTAAGAAACCGAATGTTTTTTCCTTATAGAACAGAGAAAACTTAACACAATCTTTTTTAGAGAAATTGTCAAGAAGGGAGTCTAACTTGGGGACCACAACCTATTTATAATCGTCTATTGACTTATGGGTCTTTGTGAGCCGACTGACCATAATGACTCGTAATGAGTTTCTACGCATTAGGCCCATACTAATAATTAATTAATATTTCTGTAGGCCCAATTAATTTACTATAGTTAAATCACATTTTATTAGGCCTATAACTGAGATAGAAATCTACGTATATATATTTATACACGTGGCCCATAAAATTCTAACAAGTTTCTCTTTAAATATTGTACAAGTCCTTTAACTTGTGAGAATTAAACTAAACCTAAAAATGATAGTTTTCAATCAGTAATACAAGTCCTTGAGTCGATCTTGTTGATCCTTTTTCATGTTCAATGCATGATTATTTGTTTTCTAACACATAGGTGAAACTCAGTTCAGCGGATTTCAAATTTGGCTTTGAAGAAATCTTCTTCGTTGGCTTTACGTACGAGTGCATAGACATGGAAAGCTCGAAGGAAAACTTAGACAAGCTTTTTAGCTCTACGTGAGCAAAGCTATTTAACACTCCATGAAAGATAACTGTCATAAAGACAATGCTCTCATCTTTCTCTTGGTGTTATGTATTTTTTTATTTATATTTTCTTCGTATAAATTAGCTGCAGCAATGTGTTCATGGATCTAGCAAGCGCCACACAGCAGGGAAAGCTTGTTTTGGAGTTTTGTGATTGCTCTGTTATGCCACTGGAGAGGGGATAAGAATAAGAAGCATGATTTGGAGAATGTCAAAAAGGAAATTTTATCAACCCACCTACGCTGCCCTGCAAAATGCTCCTTTCAGTCCTTAGATAAGGATGAGATGCCAATCCTAAGGAAGCTTTATTCTTTGATATGGCAACTAAAATAATGGATAAATTGCCTTCTCCGAGGTTCTTCCTTCCTAGGCGTCAACCCATCGTTTTGTTTGAAATCAAAACATAGCGGTCCCAACTCCCAACATCGCCCGAATTAATTTCCACGCGACTCCATAGCTAATAACCTTTTAATGTGCGAGTCTAACCAGACATCCATTTAACTTTCCGCTAATGGGACTCGTCTCTAACATTGATTTGGGTCCTCCATCTTTTAGGTGCCAGGAGAATCTGATTTAGCCACTACCTGACAAGTGTCTACATATGAGGACCCTACCAAATAGAGCAACAGATGTTTAATTTATACCATCCACCTTTGGTTTGAACTTTAAAAGGGCTATAAAATGGAGGGTACAATACTCAATCAAAGCCAATTGGAAGTAGAATGGGTGAATTATTCGAGGAGGTGCCCGTTTTCACTTCTTCAACAGTTATCCAGTGGTTACGCTGGCTAAAGGGATCATTGTTTGATCTTGCCCAACAGCAATCATCACATTCTCCACTCTCCCTCAAGGGCTTCCGGCTGCTTGAAACCGGAAGGTCGGAGGCCTTTGTGGAGAGCGGACAATGTGAGCCTCTGATTTATTGAAGGTTGGTAGTTAAAAAACGAATGGCATCCATTGCTCACTCTCCCTCAAGGGCTTCTGTTTTTGTGTCTTGAAGAGCACTTTAGACCGAGGCTCTTAGGGCGAGTGGATAATGCTTATCATTACTTTATACTTTTATAGGCTGAGGGTCTGATAGACATGCTTTCTGAACTGAACATCACCATTTCTTTTCTTATGGTGTCGGTAAGTATCCAGAGACGTATATAGCACATTTCAGGCACGTATACTAGTCTGGATATGATCACGATATACACAGGCCTTGCTTACCAGGAAAATAATATAAATTCTTGTACATGTTACCTTCAATCTTAAAACAATCTTATCAATCTAAATGCCTTACAGCTGTTAGCGATTAAGTCCTCTTCACGATATTCAATATTCTGTCTCTTGCCTTCCCCCTTGATTTGTTTCAGGTGTTCGGTAAGATTCGACAGTTTTTCTAGATCGAGTTGAATTCAACCAGATTAATTCGATTTGATTGGTCTTGGATCGGAATTCTTTTTTTTTTTTAATTTTTAGTTTTACTTCAGGTTCGATCAAGCCCATCAATCTGGCTTGTCCCAAAACTCCAACCATCTTGTTTATTTCTATAGAATTTTTACGAGGATCGACTTTAATGCAAAAGAGGTCGATCAATTCTTTATTTACTAGTCCACGTTTTACGGTTGGATACTAGAGTCATCGTTAATCCACGCTCCAAACTCTAACCCTTGATGGTGTGATTCACGTGAGAAAGAATGAAGGGGCTTTTTCTCTGTGATTGTAAAATGAATGTTATCTCATATCTACTTCCTTAATCCCCCTTTACATTAGGACAAAAAAGCTGGAGGAAGTCATATACATATGTGGCCGTCAATGTAATTGTCAACAATTCCCACTCGGCCACATAAGCCACGAGTTACATCTTCTCTATAAAATTTCACATGTCATACTGAGAATGAGGCGTGCGACCATTAAAAAACTAGTAATGTTATATTAAATCACCATCTAACTAACATAACACTTTTACATAGTCATGACGTCCCAAATCATCCAAAATATCATCAAACGCATTCACTGTCTCTTTATGCTCATATATATATCATATGATTATACACCAAGTATAATCGTCGGGGCTGATATGGTGATAAAGGAAAAGATTCTTCCTTAGATATTCATAATAATCCATCTTAGCTTAACTGTTTTCCTAATGTGTTCCGTTGGACTGTGTACAACTTATTTTTTGAAAAAGACAAACTAAAGTATCAACCAAGCCTTGACTTCATATCATAGTTCTAATCAAAGGGTTTCATTCGATTAGACATTAAAGTTTATGGGATCATACAGTGACAGAAAAAGGGATTTAACTATCACTCCACAAGAATATCGTTATATAGCACACGCAGTATAAAATATGTGTCATGGCATAGCTCCCACTAAGTTAGGCATGTCACTCTTTTATGCCATGCAAATCATGAATCTAACTTTACTTAAAAACTAAACTGAGCCACTATATTAACATAGCTAATGCTAATCTTGACACTCGAGATTTGACTTTAAGGTAAATGTGAAATCTGAATCGTTCACATCCGACTCATCAAAATCTCATCTTAGATTTACTAAGGTGGCTATTTAAATATAAAAACTTATCATGTATACTACACAATTATGAAGATAACACAATATTACATACACTCAATATTAATACTGTGAAGTCTTATCCTACCCACTACTCAAGTGTTAGGGCGATTGTCTGTATGATAAAGTCAATCAGAAGCCAGGTGTGTGGTGACATTACAATATGCCTTATCATATAATTGCATATCAATGAACATTTGAGAAATAAACTTTTATTAAATAAAAGCTTGTTACAATTAAAAACATGTCCATTATACAACAAGATATAACTCAGTGGAAAAACTAAACCTTATGTAAGCCTAAACTCATCACATGAGCCTTAAACGAATATCGGGGAATAGATTTAGTTAAGGGATCAACTATCATCTTGTTAGTAAATATATACTTTATGGAAACCTCTTTATTTTTTATGGCGTCTCTTATAAAATGATAACGCCTTTTGATATGCTTATATTTTCTATGAAACTTCGGATCTTTAGCAAACTGCATGGCTGCCGTGTTGTCACATAACATTTCAACATGATCATTAACTCTATAAGTAAGATAAAGATCCTGAAGAAAACCTCTCAACCATATTGCCTCCTAAGCGGCAAGACAACAAGCAACGTATTCTGCTTCCATTGTTGATAATGTTATATAGTCTTACTTCTTGCTGTACTAAGATATAACTCCCCCTCTCAAGGTGAAAACATATCCTAAGGTTAACCTAGATTTATCCGGGTCACCACCTCAATTGGCATCCGAATATCCCCTTAACCTTAAATACCTGCCTTAATAGCAAAGGCTTTTAAGTGACTATGTAAATATGTAAGGCTTTAAAGATGTTGTTACGCATGTGTAAAGGTAGACACCACCGTTTAAGTCACATACACGACAATGTTCACTGCTTGTGCAAGCTCTTGAGAATGTGTATACATGCGATTTAAAAGGGTTTTGTAGGGAAAAAATCGTGCATATGATTATTTATTAGCAGCAGTCCACGCCAGCAGACGCAGAACCTCCAGCAATCTACACCAGTAGATGCAGAGCCTCCAGACTAATGCAAGCAATTGATGTGCCCATAATCACAGCCTCCAGATGTGCAAATCACACCTATCAAGTTAGCACAATTTTAGGGATTCCATCAAAGTCAAACACATGCTAAAACTAAGGAATGTAAAAAGGAAAGACATGATTTCAAGACAAGATTTAAGCTAACATATTACTGTACAGTTGTATATATGTACATTCTCTGTAATCAAATAAGGTAGAGCTTTTTGATCCTCCAACCAACCTTCAATCTTTTACTTGGTATCAGAGCCCAATATGGACTCATCATCTTCTGGTTCAACATCCTCAAACACGACTGGAGCCTTGATAAATTCCAGTGTATCTATTGCAACAACACTTCCACATGCTCAACTTTCTTTCTCAGTGAAATTGAAACCGAAAAATTATCTAGCTTGGAAAACACAATTCAAGCCTATAATCAATTGCTATAATCTAGCCAATCACATTGATGGAACACCTACACCCAAACCTTTGATCCAATCAAACAACTCACAAACTCTTGAACCAAATCCTAAATAAATTCAATGGTTTCAGCAGGATCAGTTACTCCTTAGTTGGATTTTGTCATCCTTGACAGAAGAAAATTTTCCTTATATCACAGGTCTTGAAACTGCTAGTGAGGCTTGGAATGCGTTAGCTGAATTGTTTGGTGCAGGATTCAGTGCAAGACAAGTGCAATTGCACATGGCATTACAAAATCTCTCACCTGAAGAAAAATCTATGGCCCAATTCCTTAGGAAAGCCAAATCCATATCCGATGAGTTGGCTACAACAGGAACTCCAATTAGTACTACGGAGTTCAATGCAAACATTTTCAGACTTCTTCCCATTGATTATCACCCAATTGTAGCTGCTCTTAGTGCCAAAAAGTCATAGGAATCATTCTCTGATCTCTCTGGCAGATTGATCTCTCATGAATTGTTAATGCAGAACTCAAGGAAGCCAGGACCTATAGTTGCAAACATGACACGGTTGCAAAGCTTCTAGCCCAAACAGACCACTGGTGGATATTACAAGAACAATAACAAAGGCAAAGGAGGAAACTTTAACAACAAAAATAACAAACGATGGTTTCCCAATCCATGTCAGATATGCAACCTTAATAATCATGAAGCAAACACCTGCAGGAAGCACTTTGATCAAAACTATATTCCACCTACGGCCAATGTGGCTAACGTCAATCAAGCTTAGGGAAAAAATGATTGGTTGGTTGATAGTGCTGCGAGCCATCATATGACTCCTGATTTGGCTAGTCTGAGCATTTTCAAAGATTACAAAGGACACGATAATGTGATATTAGGTAATGGTTCAGGTATATATATTCGTCACATTGGACAATCTTCTCTTATCACTAAAACTCATCCGTTGCTACTAAAAAGAATTCTTCATGTGCTTACTATCACTAATCAACTATTATCCGTTAATAAAATTGCCAAGGATAACAAGTGCTATTTTGAGTTTCATGATTCTCATTTTGTTGTCAAGGATCAGATAACCAAACAAACAATGCTCAAGGGTCCAGTTGATGTAGGTGTTTATAAACTTTCTGGAGTATTCAAGCAACCACATGCATTTGTTGCCCAGAAAGTGAGTCTTGTAGATTGGCATGCTAGATTAGGACATGCTCATTTTGCTAAAATATCATCCATTTTTCAACGTTTTCATTTACCTTGCTCAATAAAAGATGTCCCTAAACAAAAGTGTGAATCTTGTTGTTTAGGAAAACTCAGTAGAATAAACTTACCTCTTACAGGTACTGTGACTCAAAACAAGTTTGATCTTGTTCATGGTGACGTATGGGGTCCTGCTCCACAAAATTCTGTTAACGGATACAAGTATTTTTTGATATTGATTGATGATTTTTCACGATTCTCTTGGCTATATCCTTTAAAATTGAAAAGTGATGTCTTCCAAGCAGTTGTTCAATTCAAAGCCATGGTTGAATTACAATTTAATTCTAAAATTAAAGCTTTTCAATCTGATTGGGGTGGTGAATTCAGAAATATCTCTAGATTTCTCAAAGGTTGTGGAATTATTTACAAATTAGCTTGTGCTCACACACATGAACAAAATGGCACTGCAGAAAGAAAAATCAAACATGTTGTGGACACTGGTTTAGCTTTATTAGCCCATTCGAAGGTTCCTTTACGTTTTTAGTTATATGCCTTTGCAAATGCTATTCATGTTATCAATCGGCTTCTACTACTGTGCTGGGCAATATCTCACCTTTTGAAAAATTGTTTGATGATGTGCCCGACTATACTACATTGAGAATTTTTGGTAGCACGATTTATCCTTTACTAAGGCCATATCACTCGCACAAATTCTCCTTCAGGTCTACACCTTGTGTATTTCTCGGCAAATCTCCTGATCACTTGGGTTATATTTGTTTTGATCCTAGACACAACAAAACATATATCTGTAGGCATGTTCAATTTGATGAAAGCAGGTTTTTGTATCATAAGGCTGCCACACAACAACCATCCACATTCAAGCCTGCTGCAGTCACGGACACTTGGCTAACTATCTCTCCATAGTCGCCACTTCAGCCTCCGACACCAGTTGTCCAACTTATCAAGTTGCCATCTTTGGCTACGTCCAATTATTCTTCGTATGCTCCACCTACCACAACCAGCCCTGCTTTGTCACCTTCAGCAGGAATGCCATCAGAATCTGTGCCAACCATTGCTGCCCCTAACCTACCAGTTGCACTATCACCGCAACATGAGCCTCTGCGAACTCATCCCATAGTCCTCCACCCTCACCCGAAAAAGAAAATATTAAATTCATCAGTTTTGGCCAACACCGATTCTATCACAAACCTTGTTGAGCCTGTCTTTTACACAAGCTGTGAAATACCAAGGCTGGCGGTAGGCCATGAGTACTGAAATTTCTGCTCTTTTAAAGCATAGAACTTGGGAATTAGTTCCCAAACCAACAGCTACAAATGTGGTGGGCAACAAATGGGTATATCGTATCAAACGTAATGTTGATGGAACAGTGGAGAGATTGAAAGCTAGGCTTGTTGCAAAAGGCTTCACTCAGCAAGAAGGCCTCGACTATTCAG
>JANTNU010079037.1:0-17599 GCA_024752395.1 Erythroxylum havanense
ATACTTCCTTAGCTGTAGGCAAAGGAATTCTACTTAGGATTCTTCCACGAACATCATCCAAGTTTTTATTGAGACCAACCAAAAATTCAAAGACTCTCTCCTTTTCAATCTTTTGGTTGTACATCACTGCATCTTCCTTGCACCTCCATTGTTCATTGGACAACAGGTCAAGTTCCTGCCACAAAGCTATCATTTCCACCCAATACTCCGTAACTTCTCTATCACCTTGCTTCATTTTCCACAACCTTATTTTTATCTCATAAATCCGAGCTGCATCCTCTTCATCCGAGTAAGATTGTCGCACTCCATCCCAAATTTCTAGGGCCGTTGGCAAAAACATAAAGGTCCTTTTGATAGGTGGTATCATGGCATTGATAAGCTATGATGAAACCATGGAATTATCTATCCCCCATTGTCGTATAGCTTGTATGTTTGTTGAGTCTGGAATATTCCCATTTCCGATAATGAAGCTTAGTTTTTCTCTTCCTCCAATGGCGAGTTTCATAGCTTGAGACCACTCTTGGTAATTTGTTCCATTGAGTTTATTGGACACAATGTTAACGGAAACTCCCTCACCAGAGGTCATTGTTGACTGACCTCTAGTCGGGATTGTTGTGGAGGATCCCTCAATATTGGAAGTCATTTCTTGACTTTTTGGGGTTGTCTACTAGGTTTCACTATCACGTGACTCTGATACCATGTGAATTAAAGCTTATTTGCTCTATATTTCTTTTATTACAGACGGCAGTATATATATATACATGCATAGGGTTACAAAATAGGATAAAAATCTGTACAGATATGGAACTATAATCCTAGGATTCTATATATCTACAAGATATTGCTATCTAATTTTAAATGATCTGATTATGATCAGATCATAATATTATGAGATATGCATATCTTTGATCACAATATTTATGTGTCATATATTGGAATATTATTAAAAGTATATGTTTCTCTACAACTAAAAATTGATGGGCAGACCTATATAGTGTGACGACATTCTACTCACTCTTTTTCTCTCTGATTCTGACTTAGCAGATAAAGTTCAAGCAATTAACAATGGGTTTAGATTGTGCCAAAAGTTTCTTTTTCACATATTATAGATTGATTGGAGATTCCCCATGATCTGCCCACTCTTTGTGCTTTCCTTCTCCTTTCTTATCAAATAATATTATGCAGTGTAATGTAAGCTAACAAAAATTTGTGTGGGCATTTCCCCTTGGTTAGAAAGCACATTAACCTGAAGCTGACTGTGCTTTAAGTGATGCTATGCAGAGATCAGTTGTTGCAGAATACAAGCCGTTGGAAGCTGCTTCCATGGTGCTTTGTGCTAGCTTCCAATCCTGCTCAGTGCCTGTCACAATAGCAACAGTAAATTCAACAGCTTAGTTGAACTTCAATCACCATAAGCCTAAAATATATATCAAGTTAGGGAGTATGGGGACACACGTGTGAAAGAGTGATAGGCAACCTCCAATTTGGTTAGTGCATTCAAGTAAGCTTGCTGCCAGGTCCTGCCATCACCCCCAGCTGTTGGTGGATGACCATCTCCTGCAATCTGAAAAATACCATCTCTTGATGCTTCGAACTCCAAAATTGACATGCAAATTTTTACAATATCTGAAGCCTTTTCCTTAGCTTCCCATAGCAATTGTTGCCGCCTCATCAAATGGTCGTGGAATTCAGGAGGAATTCCTGAAGTTTTGGATGATGTATGAACAATACTATTGGAGTTTGAACTACCACAAGCCCATCCCATTGCTCTACCAAGTTGTCCTTCTGCCATGATAGAATTTTGCTCACAAGCTTGCAGACAGTCAACTGACCTAACAATTTTTGTTACAGCTGACTGTATGCCGTCCAGCAACTTAGGTCTGCTGAGATTTAGTATAATGGAAGATAAATTATCCTCACTAGTAAGAAACTTCTGAAATGTGGCTCTGTTCTCATATGAGGGAGTCAATGCATCATACATCCATTCCAATTGGACAATTTCTAGGCTTGTCTTATGAATAGCCTCTTTGAGTTCATTTACCTGTCTTTTCATGTCTAAAGCTGCTGATCTTGCTGCTCTAGCAGTTTCATGGGCATTGCAGTATTCTTCAAGTATGAGTTGGACTTTCCTCACAGCCCCACTGTCCTTTTTCATTTGACCAAGAGAAAGAGCCTTTGTTGTCTCTGTTAAAAGGTTCATATCCTCTGTTTCTTTATCTAACCAGGCCAAAAATGTAGGAGCAACTCGTTCTTTCAGGTAGCGGCCAACATGCTCTTGAAGTTGCAGCTCAAGCTTTTTCTTTATAACATTGACAAGCTGATCGAACCCCAAATTTTGATCAGCAGATGAAACAACATCATGCATGCATGAATCAAGAAAAGAGTCCACAACGAAGATTTTCCAGATAAAAAATGACAGGTTATCCAATAGACCATCAAATTTCCAGATATATTCAGATAAAGAGTACCCAGACCTCATCAAATCTGCCAAAGTTGAGAACTTATCTGAACGATAAGCAACAGAACCACCAAATGTTGACAACAATTTGTCAGCAGACTCCAATTCTGAGAAGGGCTTAACCAGAAGGGACAATAATGCTTTGCTTCCTAAAGCCTGTGGCTCCCTTGTCTCCTCAATTAGAGATTTAAAATGGGATTCAGAAGAAACCAATGTATGCTTTAGATCAGCTTCTCTCTTTTTGAGAGAAGCAGTTCGCATCTCTCTCTGATTCCATGTTTGATGAAGTTGATCCAGCTGTGCTCTACAAGCTTCTTCTTGTGAGGCAAGCTCCTCGGCCTCTTCCCAAGAGAGATGATCCCTACCCTTAGCAGCAGCTTCCTCAAGAGCTAACTGCTGCTCAGTAATAAGGCCAACTTTAACAAAGTAGTTTTTTTCTAATTCAACCAAGGCTGTCCTCTCTACTTCAACCTCTAAAAGTTGCTCTAAAGCAGTGTCAATGGATCCCCGGATTTGTGAGATTAACCCGAATACATCCATTACTTCTGAATTTAATGCAACAGCAGATCTCATCACATCCAGTAAAACAGCTTCAATCATTTGGCCAATGAAATTTCTACAAGAAAGTAAAGTAGTTTTGAATACAATAGCCCAATTTTTTTCAGAAGAGGAACTTTGACTGCCAAAATCTGTATCAATACTGGGTATGACCTTGCCTGTGAAGTCTTGTAATTCACCAACAAAGCCAGATAAAAGTACACATTTCTCTACTTGCTCCTCAAACACAGAGAAAATAGTTCCAAACCCGTGATTTGCATTTATTCCCCCATCTGTATTGCAGAAAATTTCATGTATTCTGTGCTTAACATCATTATACAAGGAACTCACTGCTATATCTAACATAGATAACACCTTATCCTTCTTGTCCTCCAGCTCCCCTAGCGAACTTAAGTCCTTGGTGGGCTCATACGCTATTTTTCCTGATTGGTTGAAAAAATTGGCATCTTCTTTCCTCACAAGACCAACAGATTGCATGTACTTCAGGAAAGCAGATAGAAGGCGATCCTTGGCTTTTGTCTCTGTCTCCGAGCCAACAGAGTTGACAAGCTCAATACACTCTTCTTCAAGTTTACTTATCTCTGCCACATATTTCTCCACCTTGAAACAAAGATCACCATGAGTGTATCTAACAGAATCCATAACATTCCCATGTGCTTTAGTAATAAGCTCAGCAGCCTGTCTTCTGGCAAGAGAAAGGATATCAGAGGAAGGGGCATTTGCAGACATTTGTAACACTTGTGCCCATCCATGTACAGAACTAGTCGTAAGGTAATTCAAAGGTAGGATTCTTTGCAAAGCCAAAGAATATGCTTGAATATCACTTAGGGCAGATTCAAATCCATGATCCAGTTCAGCTATAAGCTGGGAAACTTCCTTATCTATATCCTGACATTGCGCTAGTGTGGGCTCAGGAACTATGGTCAATGGGACTCCTGCAACCATGACAGCTGATGTAAGAGATAAAGTATCAGCCACAGTACTCAAAGTTATGCAGGAATTTATTTCCGCCAGTAGATTGCTTCGCAGACCGTCAAGGGTTCTTCCATGTTGATCAATCCATGTAGCAGCTTCTTGGGCCTTCTCAGCTACAACTGACTTGGCTTGTGTGAATTCTCGAGCATACATTTCAAACGAAGCACGAGTTTTCTCTGAATTACAAGTAGCTTCAGCAACAATCGACTTTGCAGATGTTTCATGAAGAACAAGAGTTGATCTTTCTTGATCAGCCCGATGAAAAAGTGCAGACGCAACCTCATATTGATGTAGAGCATCAGCAAACCTCTGAGATACATTGTCCATCAGCAATTTATGGTTCAAAATAAACCAAAAATTTTTGTGACAAAAGATTCAAGCAGGAAGTTTTTACCTCAAGAGCAGATTCAACCGCTGGTAATGTGGCTAATAGAAGATCATGATGTTCCTAAATATTAGAAGAATGGAGTATTACTCATAAAAAACATAACACAGTGACCCAAAATCTAACAGAACCCTTGCATGCAAAATTAGAACTTCCAAGCCGCCACAATGACAATTCAACAAAACACATCATGCAATTTTGACAAAAGCACTAAAGGCGTTAATTTCAAGCATGTCAGACAGGCTTAAAAGTTAGCAAACTGGGAATACAGTTGACATTATGAATCTACTCAATCTTAGCATTTCATCGATAATATCAAAACCAGCACAATGTTGTAAATGAAAGGTACAAAGCCAAAACTTTTATGAAAATTGAGTACCTGTAAGGGAACACGAATTTCTTGCACACGTGACGCAAATAAGCTCAAGCTGACTGCCAACTCCATGCCTTTTCTTTCTTCACCACCAATTGCTGCATCATCATGCAAATCCCCTCGTGTCCACTCTACAAGTGGATCCCAAATGAACACCTCTAATAACATCAATATTATGTCCTTGTTTTTCCTTAGGACCCCAAGAACTGCTTCACAATTTGCTCTGAATGTACCTTCAACTCCAGTCAATCCTAAAGCAGCTTCTATCATTTGTGTAAGGCGAAATGGAACAATCTCTGGAACTTTTAGCCTTTGTCCTTTATCAAAGCAAACGTTATAATCAATATGCACAACATCACCACTGCAGAAATCCACAAGAATGTTATCCAAATGTCTATCTCCTAGGCCCAGAATGTGACCCACCATACTCATTGCTGCAACACTTCCAGCATACCTGCTAAGGGAAAACAGTCATCAGTATTCATCCAGAAAACATATTTCATAAGATCCACCATCCAACCCAAAACAGAAGAAATGATGTCAAATGAAGAATGTGCAATACTAAATCACCTTTCCCAACCATCAGTTGTACAATCAAGGCTCTCACCACTTAATCTGTCAAAATCAGATATATGAAGACTAAGTGGGAACGAAGAAATTAATTTTCCCATTATCTTTGCTTGATAGATTTTTCCCGATTTTATTTCTTGAAATTGTGGTTGACCAAAAAACTTCTTAGTCTAAAGATATAAAATCAGAAAAGGAAAGGAAAAAAAAGATGAAAAGCATGAGAATGATAAATGAGGACATTGGAAAACAGAGGTTGCATTACTCACAGAAGTTACTATTCAACCAAGAAGATAAACAATGTACGGTAAAGAAAAAGTGACTCAAGGTTTTCTTACAAGCAACGTGTTTCAAAACAATGTGGGTCAAGGTATTGATTTCAAAAAAGGCTGGAACAAATACCAATTGTTTTGAAACACAAGTTCACAAGTTGTAGGCTTCACTGTACCACCCCATCAGTCAAGCACACTTAAGAAGTCAATTGGATCTCTAACTTTGAAGCTTAAACAAGAGTGTGTAAAACAGCTTTTTCAGGTTCCTCAAATAATACCTTCTTAACTTTGAGCTAAAGGCTTTGAATCCTTCACTAGCACACCAGAGTTCTTGATGAAGCAGTTGTCTCGGAACCTCCTTCATTAAATCCAGAAGAACTTTCCGCTTGACATCATGTGGCCAATCTCTTCTGGAAATAACTCTTCTTATGCCCATTTCTTTAAGTGCAGGCATGATTTTACCATAGAACATATCACTTGGTCGGGGTATAGGTAAAGGAACAGAATTTTTTGTGTTACCTGGAGCCATTGCTGAATGTTGGGCCAGCTGCACACGGTTTTGCCAAGACTTAAAGATGCTGTAAATGCTTATCACATTGTCCACCCATTGAATTAGACCAGCACGACCACTAATAGGAGTTACAGAATAGTGGCGTATGCCAAGCCTATGAGTACGAGTTGCAGAAGATGAACGCAGGATACTGTTTAAAGTGTGAAGAAGTTGCATGATTCTGGCATCAAGACGTAGATCTTCTCCCCCTTTCAGAAGATATGTATACTTTTCACCATCTGAACCAAGTATAACAATTTTTTTAGGTTTTGTCTTAGTTGACAAGATTGTAACTTGTTCTGCAAAAGAAGCAATTGTGACAATTCCCTGAAGGGATGCTGCAAGACCACTTTCAGGTTCAGAAGCTAGGACTTCCTTCTCAAGACCTGGCATTGGAACATCAGAAGATGACAATAAAGCCAACTGGGGTGCAACTTCTCTCAAATTTATTGACGACTTCCGCTGATAGGATGCCAGGGATGAAGCTATATCATGAAAAGGCCGCCAAACTTCTGCAAGAGCAGTCACAGAAGTTGGAGCTGTCTTAAATTTTGAAATGGCTGATTTCAGTCGTTCCCTATACTCCTCATTGAACCACATTTCATGAGGTGTCTCAGGTTTCCGAGATGTTGAAGCGAGGCGACGTTCTAAAGCAACAACAATAGGAGCCATCATAGCTGAGTACTTGGCAGCATTAATCTTAGTTTTTTCATTCTCAGTTAAAGTAGGATTCTCAGCAATTCGTGTAGCTTCATCTTTTAGCAGATTTATGCGCCTCATCACATCTGAAAAAGAATCGAGTGAAAAAAGCTCCACACACGATGTTCTCAGAAAATTTGAATATCAATCTAGAGAAAAATAACATGAATGCATACTTAACCAACCAATAAAATGTCTGCAAGATTTTAAAACTGCAATTGCAGACAATTTTTTAAAAAAATGGTCCCATTCATACATGTAAACTTGCCAATTCCTGTAACTCTAGCACACACTTCATAGTAATCCAACACAAATCAAACCACATGCTATATAAATACATAAATATAAGTAGAAGCCAATTATGACACATAACAGGACCAACAATGAACTTAGATAATAACGGAAACCTTTAAAAATTTATGATTGCAAACTACAGCTTACCAGCATGAAGATCTTGAAGTGTGCTGAGCCACAGTTCCTCCCAAAGAACAGTAACATTTTCAAGTTCATTTATCATGAGTTGCACATCCTGAATTAGTCTAGGGTAAAACTCCCTCTGCATAATACAAGCATATGGTTAATTACACATTTGATGTTCCATTTTACAACTAAGCTTCATTAAAAACAAACTTTAGTATAGATGAAAAGCCAACAGAATAGAACCTCAAAGTAGAAAAGGAAATAAAGCTCATTATTAATGTTAAAGTACAAAAGGAACTAAAGTAAAGAATTGATTATCTGTTTCCCCATACATAAAATTAAGAAAAATTTGACCTAAGCAAGAAAGTAAAGAAGCCCTTTCCAAATGCATAGCACTTCAAGCTCAATGACAAGTGCACTCAACATTTCCAACTCCTATAGGGGGTCTGATGTAGCCTCTCCCTTATTATATCTTACTCCTCCCTCACTAAACCAATATACAGGATGAAATTGACACCATTTTTCAGCTTGACAACTTCTAGAAGCTATCCCCTACTCCAAACTTTTCATGCTACAATAGGACATACTAGTGTTTTCTCCCATACAAATCATTTTCAATTATCAGAAAATTAAATTCAGGACATTAGTATAACAAATCAACAGAAAGTACTGTAACCAGTAAATGCATTTAAGATTGCTATAACTGACTAGAAGCACAATAAAGTCCCACTAATCAGTAGAAAGTTATTCATTACCAAACACTCCAAAATACAGTGCAACTCCTCTGATGGCTTCTCACCATAAGCTTTTACATCAACTAGAGTCGGGTACACAATGGACCAAGGAGATAACTTAGCCAGCATCAGTATCACGCCCTCTAATTGCTTCCGGACTACTTGTTCAGGATGAGAACTCAAACGAGCAAACAATTGTGGAGTTACTTCCTACAATAGAAAACGGAACAAGAACAAGAAATTAACCAACCACACAAACAAATAGTGAATCTCATTTGTGTGTTCGTGTGCAAGAGAGAGGAGAGATAGAGAAAGACAAAGACAGGGAACAACTCTCACCTGCCATGGAAACAATGGAATGGTTGAAAGAGCTGGCCCAATGGTGTCTTTCAATTCAACCCCATAATTAAGGAGGATGTGGAGGAGATATAAAGTAGCCCTCAGAGTATAGCTAGCAGATTTGGAATTCAATGACTCGCTATTAGTGCCAGTGAACTGGAAATTAGAAAGCTGTACAGATGAATATCTAAGAAACTGCATGAAACCATATGCTGCATGTCCAAAGAGATTCACTCTTCTCCTCCTCAGTGACCACCAAACATTAACCAAATCATCAATTGCAGATGAAAGATCTCTTTCTTCAAGAACAGCACAATAACACTGTAAGGCACTCTGCAACTGATATGTTAAAGTAACCGAAAGAGGCTCGTTACTGGAGTTTTCAGCACCAGGCGCCCCAGCTGCATCTTCAATTATATTTATTACTTGAAGCATCAAAGCCTTCATAGGACTGTTTTCTATGGGCTCCACAGAATCAGGCCAAAGCTTCCCTTCCCCGACTTTGTTATCACAATCATCACATGAATTTTGAAATAGCTGCAATATCACATATTGCACTTGTTTCCTCTCAACTTCAGTCAAATTAAATCTATTTGGCAAGACTTCCTCATGAAGTATGGGAGAAAGAGAGCATGAAGAGAGGACATTTTCGTGTGAGGTAAAGAGAGAGCATTTGGCCTGATTAAAACACCAAGATGCATAAGACATCCATGACTTGCCCATTCTAGGGCAAAGTTTTGTTGACAACTTAGTGGCTGTGCCCACGATCTCTTCAACAAGAACATGCAGTGTAGATTTAAAGTTGCTCATCTCAATGTCGACAGCATGTCCACTGTTTCCACCCAAAAATTTGTCATCCATGCTAAAATCTGTTTCTACTTTGCGGATCACATTTTCCAGAAGCAGATCTGGATAATCCCTTCGCAACCATTCTGAGAGTTTCAGGCATGCCTTAGCCTTCAAGACAGAATCAGCTGCCTGAGAGATTATGGATTCAGGTGAAACAAGACAAGGGCGTACAAATGACCAGAGATTTGCAAATGCATCTTCATACTTTTTCTCAGCATGCATAAGATGGAAGTCCTCAAAAAGCAAATTCGAAAATAGAAAATCATAATGTCCCTCCTCAGAACAACTGGGAACATGATCTCTTAGATAACTGATAAGGCGGTTTGCCAACATTAAGTTACCCTGTTTGCGGGCTAAACTTGACAAACTCAAACAAAGCTTTAGAGTCACCAGAGAATTTGGGAAAACAGTTCGGTAAACTCGAAAAACTTTTAACCACTGGTTGCAATCTTGTCGAACTCTGTTTATAAGAGATTTTTCTGATTCAATGTACAACGCTAATATTGATGCATGCTGTTTAATACTGGCCTGTGTTCCATGAAGTTTGTAACCTTCTTCAAATGAAAAGATGCAATGTAACTGAGTAGCATATGGTACTGCCTCAGCTAAACCATCAAGAGGCAAAACGGCCAATATTTCTTCCAGCATTAACTTAGACTTCTGAATTTCATGTGGCAACATATCCGCCTTTCCCTCAAGAAACAGCAACATTGCCTGTAAAAGCATTTGTTCACTCCTTTGCAATGCTAGTTTAGGGTCAAGAGTGAGTTCATTGCTGCTCTTTGGTGTCAAATCAAGATATGACCATGCTGACTGAAAGTCACCCTCATCAAAGTTTGCCAGTGCATGAATTGCATTGATTTCATTGCCTGCTGTAGTTAAAGCACCAGAACAACTCTTCCCTGCATGTTTAGAACGCAACGTTTGCAACTGTAATAGCCAGGACTCTAAAGACCTCCAATCACATATGGCAGTATAACTCTCAATAACACGTTCAATAGAGAATTGTACACCTTCAGAGCCCAGTGAATTGAGTGATTCCTCATTCTGTAGTAAATGAGTAAAATGAGCAGCAGCTTTTTCGTATTGACCTTGTGCCTGATAGACAAGACCACTTATCCAAGCAAGAGGTCCAAATGTTGCACTGTGATTCAAGGAATTGTTCTCATCCACAAATAACAAAGAAAATGTCATTGACACCCAATTTTGTAGACCAATTAAAGCCTCTGGCTCATGACTCTTACATAGAGCCAGTGCCATATGCCGCAAAATCCTCAGAACATCCCCAGAAAATTTATCCCTGATATTCCGAAGGTTTTCAGGTAAATGCATCCTAGACTTCTCCTTCAAAGATGAGCCCAAAAGACCTTTAAGTTCCTGCAAGCGCAGACTACAATACTGGACTGTAGCATCATGACATTGTAGTGCCAATCCAGCATTCATCATTGGTTCACATATACGAGAAAACCACTCCTCACACACCTTCTTGTTTGCCCTAAAGAACAAGGAACTTTGGGGAGTAGCTGAAGGTAAAATGGCTGACCCTTCATATGCATTGTACACATTTTTCTTTAATGCCTCAACAAAATCCAGTAGCAACCTCATTGGTAGCAAATGAGTACCAGAGGAGCCCATTAGTCCTGCACTTCCATCATTTTGCTCATTATCAAGCTGGAGTACAAGAGCAATGTCCAACAGCATTCTTTCAAGTGCAGCAAAAGTTTGTGTTGGCCCACCAAGATTGGTCCGAAGGCGTGTGGCAATGCAATATCTAGCTGCCTCATGTATAGCCCACCAAGCACCAGCGTGATTATTCACCATGCAAGTCCTTTCAAGAAGATCATTCTCCACCTTCACATCAAACCATAGGAAACTGGTCTCAGACTTTTCTGTTTCCTCATGTTGGCCCAGAACATAGTCCTTGGTGTTCCGGCAGCAACTAACAAGCCGTTGGATCCAAGAAGAGAGAGGAACTTTCCATCTCTGTGAAATGTAACTCAGAATGGAAACAAGTTGCTGCGAGTTAAGATGTCTTTCTAACTGCTTCAGGGAAAATAATTGCTTCCAGCGCAAATTGGATCTGTTACTGGATACAAGGGCATTTGGCCTACGTGTGACAAATATTTCTTGGTCACATAAACCACAAAAGTAAATTGTCAGCGGCAACATATAGGAGAGCTGTCTAACAAAAGCATTTTTTATATCAACATCTGGATCACCAAGTTTTTCCAATACCAGTTCTGCCGTAGCATTAAAGTGCATGGGAATAACTAGTCTTGCTTGGAAAAGCAACTCCAAGACTAGGGCAACATGTGACCTCACTTCTGGTTCCCTATCAGATGCAGCATCAAAAACAGAAAAAACAAGAATGCTAACACTATTAATGTATCCACATGCTCCAAACACATCAGTAGTTACGTCAAAATTTGGATAAAGGGTAATAAGATTTTCACAAAATCTTTGGGTCCATTCCAAGGCCACTACTTTAACGGCAAGAGGAGAAGAAACGTGCAGAGCTTTGACAAGGAATGGACCATATTTCCTCAGATGCTCAACAATCAAAGAAGATTGTTCATCCTTATGTACCTTATCAGGGTCACCATCGGCCAAAGACTTCTTGTCCACATGATTTTTTACAGAGTATCTACCCCATAATTCAATAGCAGTTAGCCTGTTCATGGCCCTTATGATGTCAACTTGCAACTCGATATAGGCCTCAACTGGCAGACCAAATGCATCCAGTTTCTCAAGAATAAATGATGACAATCTTTCTGATCGTTTCACATATGTGGCCGCAATATCTGGATGACCAATTGTATTGCTCGACATACTTAAGGGGCCACATGTTAACAGAACTTTCAAATCAAACTTTACCAATGCTACTAATTCATGGGTTGAATAATATCGACCATTTTTTTCAACTTCAACCGCATATTCAAGATCCAGAGATCTTTGAAGCAAGTCCTTCAATAAAACCAGCTCTTCAATCAACACGGTCATTGCTTGATGAACAACTTCGTCATTGCCATGTTGAAGCATGAAAATATAAGTAGCAGTGCAACTTCCAATTACCAGATGATTTGGATGCAAACGCAAGTGAGATATAGGTGCATCAAAAGACAGTACTTTTTGCACTGATGATGATTGGAGGCCAAATTTTTGCAAAGATAATAACTGAAGATTAGTCTTTAGAATCTCATGAACTTGAATAGAGGTAATCCTCTCAACTCCAGGTAGAGTGGTAGCACTCGTGTCCAAACTTTGAAATAAGATATCAACGGCAAGTGGGTAAAAGGAAGAAAACTTTTCACGTAATATCTCTGCCAATAGAGTCAAACACTTCCACAAATTCCCAGTCCATTTTGACCACCCAAATTTCCTTCCAACCACAGATAAGCATCCCAATAGTCGAGGAATCATTTTGCTAAGAGGTTCGGTAATTTGTTCAAGACAATTCATTTCCAGTAAACCCGAAGCAGTGGACTGCAATACAGTTGAGAAACATGAAAGCAGTGCAAGCAATCTCCGAAAATGTGGCAGGATTCCATGGCTACCATCCTGTATTAATACATCCATGTCATCGAGAAACTTGGACAACAACCCAAGAGAAAAGTGCAAATTCCCCACCCAATGCTTCTGAAACTGCAAGAAACTATCTAAAATTACATGCCTATCAGCCTCTTTAAGATCCGGTACCAAAACCCAGCCAAGTAGCAGGTCAACAATGTCAAGAAAATGGGGCTGGAAAAGCCTAGAAAACCTCAAAGAAATCAAAGTCAAAACACCCAGAAGATGGTGCAACAAATTCAAGGAGGTTCTCTCATCCTCCAGAAGTCCCTGGCATGCTTTGAGTACAGACACAGCATATCTCTCAACCCCCACAACATCTCCAACGCTAAAGAACTCGCGCAGGGCATCGACCGCGAATTGCGTAGTACCATCACTAGCATTAACATTGCTAAGCAATGGCAACACCCAAGATATGAAACGGTCAATGAGAGTCGAAAGCATAACATGGTTTTGCCTTCCATTAGGCGTAGCAAGAATTGAGCACACCACACCACACATTGCTCCATATGCACTAGCCGCAGATTGCCTCACCGAGTATGATCTAACCGAACACATGTTTTTAATATCAAGGTGATATATATACATATAAAGATTTTCTCTTTATTCACTAAAGACTAAAAGAATTCTATAGACAAGAATTATAAAGGAAAACAGTTATAAGTAAGTAAGATCATAGAAGCAAATAAGGCTTGATTGCCTCACCGAGTATGATCTAACCGAACACATGTTTTTAATATCAAGGTGATATATATACATATAAAGATTTTCTCTTTATTCACTAAAGACTAAAAGAATTCAATAGACAAGAATTATAAAGGAAAACAGTTATTAGTAAGTAAGATCATAGAAGCAAATAAGGCTTGAGATAGACGGAGAGAGTACTTGTCAGAAAGAAGCTGCAAGAGCCCTTGCGAGAGGAAAGAGGCAGAATGAGCAACGAGAAGGGAGTTAGGAGGGTAGAGAATGGCGCGGTGGAGAGAGTTGATTGCGGCGACTCGAGCGGCGTCGTCGGGCGAGGCGGTGGAAGTAGAAGAAGAGGAGTCGCCGTCGTCTGTGGGAAGAGCAGCGGAGAGGAGAGCCGCGAGTTGTTGGGGAAGTCCTTGCATCATCGCCTCCTATTCATCTCCTTCAAATTTCTTCTCTTCTCTTCACTTCTTAATCAGGTAACTGCAAATTCCATATCCGTCATTACTTTCCGACAAATAATTATTCAACATTTTAAAAATTTTAAAATGCCATTTTTATTCATTTATTAACGATCAAATATTAATTATAATCCATGCCAATACCATATCGGATTAGATTGAGTTTTGGTATAGTTTATACTAATACTAGTTAATGTTAGATATCATTTTAAGTATTTTTTTAAATTTATAAAATAGTTCTAAAATTTTTTAAAAATTATAAAATAATCTATTGTCACATTGTATAATTGTATTGTATAATTTATAAGTTTACATCAACTTTATTTTCAAAAATCATAATAACAAATAATAACCACAATTAATATGAAATAGCAATAATTTTAAGATATTTTACATATAAATAATAGCTATAATTAATATGAAAAAAGACAATTATCAGCATACAAATATAAAATTAAGAACAATACAATTATTTAAAATATTACGATTTTATCATATAATAAATAATAACTATATCAAAATTCAAAACATCCAATAAAAAGAATAATAAATATCCTCAACTCTCAAACTATTACAATTTATGACAAGAGTTCGTGATAGGGAACCAACCAAATAAAAATGAAACCTGTAACAAAAATATTTAGAATTTAAAATTTAACATATACATCAAAGATATGTAAAATTAAAAGAAAGCAAACAAAAACCTATAACTTCATTCAATCATCTACGGGGAGGATATCCGCTATAACTACACTGACCTCAGTTATCATTTGACACAAAATCCTCATCATTGAGAGAAGATTCATCATCGTATCATTCAAATTTAATGCATCAAATGACATGTCAATATTTTTCTAACCAAGATTGTCTTCCAAGTCATTCATATCTATCAAATTTGGTTCCTCGGAAGCTCAATCCGCCAAAAGATCAATATTATCAATGGAAATTAGATCTGTTGAACTATTTATGCTATTAAGACTCATAGTAAATAATAAAATTTAATTATTAGAAAAATTATAAGAAAATACATCAAAATTATTATTAATAATAATAATAATAATAATAATAATAATAATAATATACATTTTCAAAGCTTTAAATTGTAATGACAAATATTAAGTTATTCAATCCCTTATGCTCCAATCTATTCCTTATCTTAAAATGAATGAATTTAAATGTAATTTAGTTTTGTTCACAGCCTGTTGTACTCACATATTGACTTAAAATATGAATTGCAAATCTTTGCAATTTTGGAACATCATTTCCAAATTACCCCACTAAGAAACTATAAATCGTAAGATAACAAAATAAAGTGATAATTAATTTTTAACAAATAAGAAAAAAGGAAATAGATAATACCTGAAGAAAGTTTTGCTTTTTATCAAACAACAATCGACAATACAAAATCCCAAAAGAATGCTTATAAAGCTTCATTTATGAGCTTAAGAGATCCTAAATCGTTTAATGGCCAACAATTATTGTAATAGTGAATAACATTTCTCCACTAATTTCAACTTTCTTTGTAAAATATAGTCTGAAATATACGTTAGGATTCAAAAACACTCCAACTGCAAACAACGGAGAAGAAAATTGTCTTTCCAATCTCTCATTGATGATTGCAAGATACGGTGTATACAAAGAAGACTTATGTTTCATGTTGACCTTGATTGCTTCTTTTGCCCTTTCCATGACATCCAAAAAATAACATATTGTTAGCTTTTCTTCACTATCAGTCAAGTGAAGCACCCTCACAAAAGACTCATAAACTCGGATAACAAATTGACATTGAGACTAAAATTCTCTATCTTCCAATATAATGATGGAAATTTTCAATTCAGCATTTGACTTAGCATGCTAAAATGCAACCCACTTGTTGGATCTCGTTTCCGAGACCCAACTACTTAAACAATTAACACTATCACTGTTTAAACTAAATCCGAAACGGAACGAAAAAAAAGAATCGGATCATATAGCGAATCAAGGCGAAGTAAACACATGAATCGGAAAATGGAATCGAATAAACGGTCGAAAACAAAGTATCGAACAACAAAAATATGAAACAAATACAGATCGAATCGAAGCAAATAAAACCGAAATCGACATCTGATACGAATATCTTAAACATAGCGTTAGAAACCCTGGACTATTCCTATCCAAAACGGATCAATGCCGGTGTAAATTTTTTTTCTTCCTTTCTTTCACATCTTATGCATCTTTTCAAATCTCATATTACTCAAAGCAATGTAATTTCTCCTTTGGAAATTTCATCCTTAATCAGACTCGATGTACTTGGTTTCTCCTAATCATGCATATTTCAATATCATCTTTAACAAGAATCTTATTCTCACATTATCCTTGCCGTACAACCCAGTTTATTAAAAATTTGGGCAGCATGACAGCTGCATTTTAACCTATCCAAAAACCTGCAAATAGTAAAACTCACTTCTATATATATCCAGTCAATTACACGTACTTCATAATCCACCGGACCCTCCGTCCGGGATCTCAGCATAACGCAATCCTATTTCTAATCCTTTTCCAGTCATTTTTCATATCCAATTCATATTCATCACATTCAAACTCATATACAATTTCCATTAACTCATATACAAATTAATGCTTCCATCAAACTCAACCCATCGTATTTATAAATCTTCACAATTCATATCCCATCATCAAACATGTTTATCCATATCTATACATATATATCCCAATTACATTCATAATTCAGTTTAATTTGTATACAAAACCAATATGCATCATCCACAACCCTATACATTTTCCAATTCCAACACTCAAATTCTTATACAGTATCATAATTCAAAATACATCATGAACCAAATGTTTACAATACTCTAATGGCATTCCAAGCCATATTCCATTACTAACAATCATAAACCAAAATACACATAGTACAACATCATGCATAAATCGAATTGATGTCTTGACGTCTTTCATCCGATCTCCTGCTCGAATACCTGGAGATGGGGATGAAAGGGGGTTAGCTCAGAAGCTCGTGGATAACATGTTTATAACTCAAATGATAAGCAAAAACATTTTAAATCTTATTTTCAATTGATCAACTATCACAGTGGGAAAAACATCGGAGGGTTTATTTCTCAAAAGCTTCTCAATTTCCAAAATCCTTCATAAACATTTTCAAACAGTTTCCAAAACTATCATAGTGGAAAATCCAAATTTCTCATTTGTCGAATTTTCAAACCATTGTAAACATGAAATGCTTCACATCTAAATGCAGTACATTCTAAACAAAGTAAAAACACTTAACACATCAAACGGTTTGGGTCGGTCCATAAAACAGGACGTACTGTACATTTCCGCAAAGTGGTCATGTGCAGTCGTGAACACATATGGGAGTCCGTGAGGAACTCCATGGCCACTAGCGAGCAACCGAGAGAAGGCTTTAAAAATGAGACCAGTGTATTGACTCCACATGAGGGACCTAACCAAACTCATATAACACATATTCATGTATGAAAAACTAAATGCCCGAAGGCATACTTCGAAATTGAACTTTTCATGCCATCTCGAATCCAACATGATGTCAATCATTCACAATATCACACAAGTTCACATAATCAAATTATCAATCAATTTAACACAATGCACGCAATGAGTATTTCATCTATATCAATTTACTCAAAAATCCATTGAATAAACAATTCAAGTCATTTATGGAAAATT
>JANTNU010080306.1:0-17547 GCA_024752395.1 Erythroxylum havanense
GGAGATTTGAGACATTGATGTATTGTGGCTTGAAATGCCATTAAAGCCTTGTAATAATTTTGTTTTGATGTTTGATTATCGTGAGCACGCCACCCTTGTAGGATGATGCCTAATAAGGGTTCATGGAAATAACCCTATAGGATAATATGCTTAGGCTTCATGTTTTCGCAAGAGTTGGGTTCTGAAAATGGTGCCCAACATGTTTCAACTACATTTTAGATTTTAACTTCCAACATTTCACATACAGTAATTCTAACTTCCAAGAATTTTTTAGGGTCCAATACTATTCCCCCAACTCCACTACTTCCTCCTCCTTATTGTATTCTCATCTAATGATCACTTGCTTGCGTGATCACACTCGTATTCCTTGAACCTTCTCTGGCTTCATTACTTACTCTACTATCACTAAAAATCCATCCATTTCTGACCCTACTTTCTTCACCCAAGCTAATAAATTTTTATATTGGCGATAGAACTTGCTTGATGAGTTCAATGTTTTCCATCACAATTACACTTCGTTCCACCATCTTCTAATGCTAATATTGTCAGATATAAATGTGTTTTCGCACCAAAAGAAAACTTAATGGTACTATTTACTGTAACAAAGCTTATCTAGTTCCCAAGGGGTATTTTTAAGCTTCAGTTATTAATTATACTAATACCTATAGTGTAAGACATTTATGGAGTGAGTGATTTTTGCGTACTTATATCCATGATTTTTTTTCGTGAGATGTTGATGTTCTTGAAAGAAGTTTCTTTCCTCTCTTCTTTCTTTTAGCAGCTTCTTCAACGGTTTAGAATATCTATTCAATAAGTTTTAAATACTTATATAGTACGACTAATTGACATGTCATTTGGTAATTGGAAGAGAGAGGAAAAGGGTCTTTGACTCATTTGAGATCCATTATTTAATACCCAATAACTATTATCTTAGGTGCTTTTCATGGGACTCAAATCTATAAGTCACATGAGTCATTAAATAGTTTAAGAATCTCCCACTTGGCCTATGTTACTACTTGGTGATCAAACAATAAAACTTTAAATGCACAAAATACAAAAAGTTACGCAACCATAATCCATAAATCGTGGCCCTAAAGCTCGCCACAAATTTAGCCTCCATAGTGGAAGTAGCAATGATGGATTGCTTTCCACTTTTCCACAAAATTGCTTCTCCAGCTAATAGGAACATATAACCGAATGTAGATTTTCGTGCGTCTACACATTCGGTATAGTCTGAATCCGAGTAACCTATTACTTTGTATAAGGACTTGAATTATGAAATTATGTATGATGAATTATGGTTGGGTATAAAATTGTGTAATGATTATGATTGATTGTGATATGGATTCCGGACAGGAGGTCCGATGACTGTGATGATTGAGCTGAATTATTGAAGTGCTATGGGTATGTATGTGTTTGGATTCCGGACAAGAGGTCCGATGATTGTGTGGATGGATTCAAAATGTAGAAGTGCTCTTTGTTTATGACTTGATGGTGTATAAATCACTTGTGAGATTTTATAGAAAATGAAATGTAAGAGTTTCAAATGATAGTATTTAATTGTATAAGAAGAATCTTATGAATTGAGATTTGAATGTGGATGAATTTCCAAATGGGAAATTGACTTGTTTTGAATGATGAAAAAAAATTATACCGATTTGGATTAGTTTAGACCAAGTGTGTCTTGAGGTTCCAACGCTAGTCTTTTTAAGGTATACGGCTACACAGGGTAGCTATGCTGGAATGTGTAGTACGTTTTGTTTTATGGACCAACCCAAACCATTTATGATGTGTTATATGTTTTCGTTTCTGTTAATAAATGTGATGCATTCATGTTCTTGAATTGTTCATGAATGATTTGAAAAAAATGAGAAATTTTGAGAAATAAACATTTGATGATTTCTTACCGTGAAATTTTTATAAACTACAAATGAGTTTTGTTTTTGAAAATATTTTTGCTTATTATTCGATTATAAACATGTTATCTACGAGCCGTAAAGCTCGCCCCCCTTTCATCCCCATCTCCAGGTATCGAGCAGGAGATCGGGTGAAAGAAAGTCAAGATATCCATGTGTTTAAGTATATGATGTATTTGAAGTTAAATTGTTATAAAAATGAGAGCTTAGGCTTATGTTGTGTATTTTGGAGACTTTTGTATCTTTGTATTTTGGTTTATGAAATTGATGTTGTATTTGTGCCTTGAAAATGCCATTATTATTTAGTAATGCATTTAGTTTGGAATGAAGTAAGTGATTTATGAATTTGTATAAGGACTTAAATTATGAAATTGTGTATGATGAATTATGGTTGGGTATAAAATTGTGTAATGATTATGATTGATTGTGATATGGATTCTGGACAGGAGGTCCGATGACTGTGATGATTGAGTTGAATTATTGAAGTGCTATGGGTATGTATGTGTTTGTTTGCATTTGGATTCCGGACAGGAGGTCCAATGATTGTGTGGATAGATTCAAAATATAGAAGTGCACTTTGTTTATGACTTGATGGTGTATAAATCACTTGTGGGATTTTATAGCAAATGAAATGTAAGAGTTTCAAATGATGGGATTTGATTGTATAAGAAGAATCTTATGAATTGAGATTTGAATGTGGATGAATTTCCAAATGGGAAATTGACTTGTTTTGAATGATGAAAAAAAATACCGATTTGGATTAGTTTAGACTAAGTGTGTTTTGAGGTTCCAACGCTAGTCTTTTTAAGGTATACGTCTTCGGATGTCGGAGTTAAGAATTTTTGTCCTTAAGCGATTCGAGGTTTTGTAAATTCGTTCATTCGATTCCGCTTTTGATTTGTTTCCACTTTTGATTTGTTTCCACTTTATGATTTCTGAGCCTGTCGATTTTCTATGGTTCCTTAAGAATTGATTTCCTTTCGCTTTCGATTCCTTCGCCTTTGATCCAATTTGATTTCTTTTCATTTCCACCACTTTGTTTTTCGATTTATGACTCCGAGGTTGGGTTTTAGAAACGGGATCCAACATTTGTGGTATCAGAGCGCTAGTATTAGGATCTTACATGGACGCATGTGTTTAAGTGATATGCATGAGAAATTGAAAGGAGTTTGAATGGATAGAATCAAATTATTGAGAATGTGATTGTGATGTGAATAAATTTTCATGAATTCTTTGAAGAACCAAAGTGATTGTTTGATTTAGGTGACAAGAGTATGATGGATAATAAAAATATTATAATGGAGATTAAGATTAGAATTTCATGATGAAATTGGATGAATTGATTTCGGATATACATATGTGAGGTACAATAAGAGATACTTGAAAGATGAGTTGAATGATAGGGATATAGATATGTATAGAAGTTCAAGAGGAATGAATTGAATGGTATTGGTCCATATTAGGGTTATTAAGAATTGGACTATTGATATATGATAAGAAAGAGTGATTTGATATGATATGGGTGTTAGTAACACAAGAAGTGAAAAAAAATTGTGAATAAGTTGGGAATACGTGTGATGAGGAATTAGATAAGAAAGTGATTGACTATGATCACATAGGAAGAAATTATTTGAGAGAATGTGTTATTTGGTGATTACTTAAGTATGAATTTTGACCCCGATCTTTCAGTGGGATTTTGAATTATAAAATAGCATTAAGTGAGGATTTTTTTTGGTGAATTGGTCATGTGCAAAGAAAAAGACAAATTATGAATTTGAATGATTGTGTTTAATTTTCTATTTGAGCAAGGTTAGTTTGAGCAAATTGAAGCAATGAGATGTTTAGGTTAATGTATGAAATGAGTGTTTATGTATATGTATTGTGTTATAGAGGTTATTGTGCTTTAAGGAAATTGATGAGAAAAGAATTGATTGGTTTAGATGACTTTGAGATTTGAGTAAATTTGTATGGGTTATGAAAGTTAAAGTGAATGAGTTGATTGAAATGAAAGTTGAAAAGCAAGAAATAAATAGTGAAAGTGTGAGAATTTGGAGAATTAAGAAAGTCTGACTTTTTGGGATGAATAGTAATAGGGTTGACTTTTTGATTATAAATTTTTGTGAATTTTTCTGGGTTGATTTGGGCTGAATTTGAGAAAATGATCTTCATACAACTTGTAACTTCTGTTGAGAATTTTGCTATCACCATAAAGTATGATATTTTTCGATATCGAGATTGAAAGTTATGATCATTCGAATTTAAGTGTAATTTTGCTTTGAGTTTGGAAAATGCTCATAGGGTAAGTTTGTGTATACTGTACTTTGAGGCCAATTTTGTACTAATGTGATTTGAATGAGAAAAAGTAGTCTACGTGAAAGTTGTAGTTTGTCTTTCAATCTTTCCGACGCTATAAAGTAGGCAATTTTTAGATGTGGGAATTGAAAGATGTGAATGTTTGAAGTTTGGATATTGTTTAGGTGATTTTTAACAAAGCAGAAACTTTGATTGAAACATTGACCTAGTTAGAGGTTGAAATTTCCTTTAAGTGCTTCATGAAAGTTTTAGATTATGTTTTGATCTTTCCATTGATGTAAAGTATGGAATTTTTGGACAATGGAATGTGAAGTTATAATTTTTAGAAATTTCTGTTACTGTTTTGGGATGACAAGTATGGGACAGTAACTTTGATTGGAAATTTGACTCCTTTAGAGTTTCAAATTATTTTTTCTTCCTTCATGAAAGTTGTATGTTGCAGTTTTATCTTTTCATTGATATAAAGTATGACATTTTTGGACCTTGGAGTTGAAAGATAGAAATTTTAGAAGTTATGTGACTGCTTAGGGTGACATGATTTTGGATAGAAATTTTGAGTGAGATTTTGACTCCTTTAGAGATGGAATTGATTTTTGAGTTCTCCAGGGAAGTTGTAGAGCTTCCTTTCAGCTTTCTATTGATACTAAATTTGCAAATTTTGGAATTTTGAGCCAGAAGTTATGTACTTTGGAAGTTAGGAGATTTGAAAAAAAAAGAAAAATAGGATTTGAGGCGTCCTCGCGACGGCGAGCTCCTCAAGAGGGCGACGACCATCGTGATCACGAGCGCTGCTTTTGCTCGCGAGTGTGAGGGGTCGTTTGTGATTTTTTGCTTAATTTTTTTCCTAATCCGACCCTTTTCCCATTCTTTGCTTATATCTTTTTCGTCCGACATCCGATTGACTTGATTTTCAAAGCGTTAGATTTCTAAGACATCTCCATATCTCTTCGTGGAAAATTTGGAAATTTTTTAGATTAAATTGAGGATGATTGATTTAATCAAAGTAAGTTGGATAATTTTATAAACATGGTTCAGTATATTGGTACATTCTTGGTCTGTGGAGATCCAATTGAGTTGATTCTAGTTGCAAAATAAACTAAAGACATGAGGCTACACGTTATCTGAAGGCATTCAGTCTTGGATTAGTAAGAGCTAAAAGTGTTTAGGCCATAACTTTTGCTCTATTCATCCAATGAGGTGATTCTTGATTTGGATTAAACTAGAGAAATAGGGCTACAAATGTTCTAAAGGACTAGAGTTTCAATTTAGTCTTTAAGAATGTCAATTTTTTGGATGGAAATAAATCGCAGGAAAAATGTTTTAGCATAAGAGTAGTCCAAAGTGTTTAGAGTATAACTTTTGGAGTAGTGAACCAAATTAAATGATTTTGGTGTCATTATGAAATTGCGAGAATGAGGAACATTTCTCTAGAAGGAAGTTTTAGCAAATTCCTTCAATTTGATGATTATAAAAATGTCCTAAGTTAAATCATGACTTAATGATATTTTGAGACTTTGATATATTTTATGATTTTTGAGGAATAAATTAGCATGTTAATGTGAGTAATTAGCATGTTAAATTAAGTAAGAGCATATGGCATAGGTTAATTGGATTAAATTAAATTAAGGTGTTAAAAATGCATAAGGGGCAAAATTGGAAGAACACTTAAGGTTTTAAGTTATAAGGCTTATAAGGAAGGGCAAATGAGTCATTACTCACTCATTAATGGCAATTTTGAAATTAGATAGGTGGGCTTTCGTATAAGAGGAAGAAGAAGCACGAAATTTTAAAGGAAGAACAAAAGAAAGGAATGAAGGAATGAGAAAGTGTGTTTCAGTGGTGGAGAAGAAAGAAAGAAGAAAAAGGTTAGGGTTTGATTTTTCTTGGATTTCAAGAAGGGTTTTTAAGTTGATCCAAGAGGGAAAAAGATAGAGGAGTATGAGAGCTTCCATATGAACCAAGAAATTTCGAATTTGGAGAAGATTCAAGTTAAGGGTGGATTTTGATCTTTGAATTTTTGAAGAGATTTTGGTTTAGATAGCTTGAAAATGTTATGGGTTTGAACTTTCTAAAGTTAATTTTGGTGATTATGCCTTATGTGATGTTCAATTTGGGTGTTTATTGGTTAGGGATTTTTGAAATTTATGAAGGAAATTAGAGAAGTTGTGGGAGCAAGGAAAGAGGAGTGTGAACAAGTTTCAAGCATGGAATTAAGGTGGGTACCATGTTTATAATTTGAATTATAAGCTAATTATGTGTTTTCAAAAAATCAAGAAAGCTAAATGTTTTTAAATTATTTTTCAAATGATTAAATTGTACATTCATTATTTGGAATGCTTTAAGAAATTGCAATAATTGTTGAATTCATTGTGTTTGAATGATTTGATAATGTTGCTAAAGTGTTGCACTCTTTGATTTTGATGTTTGAGAATCCTTTAGTTTTGAATGATTGAAGAATTGTTATGTGAATTTGAAATTGTAAAAATTATGAATGGAAATTTGTTTGTTATGACATGATATGAAAACTCAGTTTTGGAAATGTGCCTTCAGGCAAATCTATTTTCAAGTGTGAAATGTCTGTTATGTAGGTTTAGGTTAGGTCCCATAAGTTGTCAAGTGCATTTGTCAAAGGCTTCGCCCGCCCGCCCGCTAGTGGCATTGGAGCTCCATTAAGGACTCCCATAAGTTAATGGCTACACTAGACCGCTATACGGGAAGGTGTAGTACGTTCTGTTCACGGCTACACAGGGCCGCTATGCAGGAATGTGTAGTACGTTCTGTTTTTTGGACCGACCCAAACCATTTCTGATGTGTTATGTGTTTTTGTTTCTGTTAATAAATGTGATGCATTCATGTTCTTGAATTGTTCATGAATGATTTGAAAAAAATGAGAAATTTTAAGAAATAAACATTTGATGATTTCCTACAGTGAAATTTTTACAAACTGGAAATGAGTTTTGTTTTTGAAAATGTTTTTGCTTATTATTCGATTATAAACATATTACCCACGAGCTGTAAAGCTCACCCCCCTTTGATCCCCATCTCCAGGTATCGAGCAGGAGATCGGGTGAAAGAAAGTCAAGATATCCTTGTATTTAAGTATATGATGTATGTGAAGTTAAATTGTTATAAAACTGAGAGCTTAGGCTTATGTTGTGTATTTTGGAGATTTTTTATCTTTGTATTTTGGTTTATGAAATTGATGTTGTATTTGTGGATTGAAAATGCCACTATTATTTAGTACTGCATTTAGTTTGGAATGATGTAAATGATTTACGAATTTGTATAAGGACTTGAATTATGAAATTGTGTATGATGAATTATGGTTTGGTATAAAACTGTGTAATGATTATGATTGATTGTGATATGGATTCCAGACAGGAGGTCCGATGACTGTGATGATTGAGTTGAATTATTGAAGTGCTATGGGTATGTATATGTTTGTTTCCATTTAGATTCTGGACAGGAGGTCCAATGATTGTGTGGATGGATTCGAAATATAGAAGTCCTCTTTGTTTATGACTTGATGGTGTATAAATCATGTGTGAGATTTTATAGCAAATGAAAAGTAAAAGTTTCAAATGATGGGATTTGATTGTATAAGAAGAATCTTATGAATTGAGATTTGAATGTGGATGAATTTCAAAATGGGAAATGGACTTGTTTTGAATGATGAAAAAAAAATTATACTGATTTGGATTAGTTTAGACCAAATATGTCTTGAGGTTCCAACGCTAGTCTTTTTAAGGTATACGTCTTCGGATGTCAGAGTTAAGAATTTTTGTCCTTAAGAGATTCGAGATTTTGTAAATCCGTTCCTTTGATTCTGCTTTTGATTTGTTTCCATTTTATGATTTCCGAGCTTTTCGATTTTTTATGGCTCCTTAAGAATTTGATTTCCTTTCGCTTTCGATTCCTTCACTTTTGATCCAATTTGATTTCTTTTCATTTCTGCCGCTTTGTTTTTCGATTTATGATTTCAAGGTTGGGTTCTGGAAACGGGATCCAACATCAGGACTATGGTATTAGACATGTTACGAATCCAGTTACTTTTACAGAAGCTATTTTTGGCCCCATTACGGATTTGTGGTGGGGTGCAATGAATGATGAAATGTAAGCCATGAAACATAGTAAGGTCTGGGAGCTAGTTGATTTGCATCGGAACTGTAATCTTGTCAGTTGTAAATGAAGTTTTAGACCTAAATGATTTCAGGATAAAGTTCAGTAGTTTATGGGCTTGCTCAGTTGCCTAATGGTTCACTCAGAGAAAAAAAGGTTTACTTTAATGTTACCTTTTCTCTTGTATCCTGGGAGGATACATTTTAAGTGCTTAAGGCAAATTTAGCTCATAATGATATAGAGTTACATCAGATGGCTGTCAAAACTACTTTTCTGAATAAAGACCTTTATGAAGTGGTCTATATGGTACAACTTGAAGGATTCCAAGATTTAGATGGAACTGACATGGTTTGCGCGTTATGCAAATCAATATATAGTTTATATCAAACCTCCTAAAAGTGATACCTTACATTTGATGAGGTTTTAACCTCTATCAGCTTCATGGAAAATAAAATTAAAAAGATGCTTGTACTATAAGGTCAAGGGGAGCAAAGTTATATTCCTATTACTATATGTGGTTGATATATTGCTCACGTCAAATTACTTGACCATGTTATATGAGGTTTAGCAACTTTTGGTCAAGAAATTTGACATGAAAGATTTTGGTGTAGCATCTTCTGTCCAAAGTATTTAGGTTCATCGGGACAGATCTCAACACTCATCAGACCTCTCATAGAATGCATACATTGAGTATGCATTACAAAGGTTTAATACAATTAACAGTAAACTTGTCGTAGCACCTGTTTCTCATAGTTAGAGATAATATTTGCTACAGTATCCAAAGAATAAAGTAAAGAGAGAGGTTATGAGGAATGTTCCCTGTTTTAATACAGTTGATAACCTGATGTATGCTCGGCTATGTACTAGGTAGGACATTGCATTCATTGTTTGACTGTTTGGTCAATATCTAGTTAATCTAGTTGTAGACCATTGGAATGCAATCTAGCGAGTGTTGAGATACTAAAGAGAATTAAGGATTATATGTTGACATATTGCGCAGTCAACAAACTAAACCTCGTAGGGAATTCAGATTTAGATTCTAGCTATATGTCTTAATGATTGAAAGTCCACTTAAGGTTATAATTTTAAGTTTGTAGATGGTACAATGTCGTGGAAGTATGTTAAGAAGACACAAGTAACTTCCTCGACTATACATGCAGAGTGCATGCTATGGGGCTTCTTCCCAAATAGTTTAGCTCAAAACTTGATTTATGAGTTGTCTGTGATTGATTAAGTGCCTAGACCCATTTGGTTGTACTGTAGTAATCTTCTTGCAGTGTTATTTAATAATAACAAAGAATATCACAGGGTCTTAGCATTTAAAGGTCCATTATTTGGTCATAAAAGTGTTGATAAAAAAGGTGACATTAAGGTGTGCAGCATTTAAAGATTGAGGAACTATAAGTTGATCCTTTAACTAAGGGACTTCACCCACTTGTGTTTGTGACACAAATATACAGTATGGGTGTTTTGACATCCTTAGACAATGTTAATTAGCGGATCATTACGTTTGCTCCATGTACATTTGTACATTTTGATGTATTATGACAGTATGATGGTTCATTAATAAAGATGATCATCGTTTATCCTTGATAATATGCTGTTATCATACATTATTATAATATATATGAAAGTCTTAAGATTTATGTCGATCTTAAGCATTTAAAGGTTATTGGGTATATATACAGAATGACCTTGTGCCTATGTCATTTAGACGTATACAGTTTTAGTATAGATATCCATGAATTTGACATGACATAGGGGAAATAAGTTTTTTAATATAATAAAGGTTCTCTAATGCAATTTAGCATTTAGTCGGAGAACATAAAGGTTTCTCTATTGCTGTTTAGCATTTGGTAAGAGAAAATAGGATTTCTCTAATATAGTTTAGTATATACGGTTTATCATAAAGTTGGAGGAATCGAGACCTACAAACGAAGATGATATAATTTAGATCATAAAGGTATCATCCTACTTTACTACACTCCATTTTCCCATTCATGTTAGTGAGGTATTAGGTATACGTGATGGTATTGGATCTGTGTCACACATATCACATGCATTTGATACTTTTCGGTATCGAAAGCCTTGCAGGATGGAATGATGGACTTTCATTATCTTTGAATCAAATGTTTTGTTTTTAAACCTAGTCGACTAATTCAATAATATGGCTTAATCGAGTTTTCAAACTGTTTTTAAACTAGAGTCAAAACTACAATTATTGCTTGTCCAAAAGGGAGAATGTTGGACAATTTTTTCCTTTCCCATAAAGTTGGACAACTATTAATTGTGTTTTATGTTTTTTAATAAATTATTGGTTAAGTTACGTAATTTGAGCCAGATAAAGATAATAAATAGGCCCAATAAATGATCTAAATCAACTGGTAAAAGTTCGGGTAGAAAATAGATCCCAATTAGTGTGAACCAGACCCATATCGGCCTTGTGATGTGGAAGCCTGATATGGAAGCTATATATAAAGATTAAGGTTTCCTATAGTTGCTCGTATCAATCGTAAATATAAGGATTTTCTGACCCGTTAAGAGAGCTTACGTATTGAGAAAACTATAGAATGGCTTAAACTTCATGTCGAGAAACACTTTCCATAAAGGCCCTGGAAGATTTGTGATAGTTTGGACCTCAAAATTGGCATCGGAATCAGTGATAGAATTGCAATAAGGTATTCTACATCATCTTCATTTTAATCCTTTTATGTTTGATCCTAAGTACGTAATAAGGTATATACTATGTATTACACATATTTGATTGACTGGTTGTGATCTGACTGAGGAATATTGTGGAGTTATGCTTGATGGTTGTGATCTGACTAAGGAGTTGTGATTGACTGGCTGTAATCTATCATTCTACTTTTTGCTAATGACATAATGCACGTTAAGTGTTTGATGAAATGATCTCAGCATATGTTAGTTCATATCATCAACCTTTATATAATAGACGATATCTACTCTTTGCCTTATTTAATTTGTCTAATTGTATAAGGATAGAAACACTATTATAATTTGACAATTTTGATTCAACAAGCCTACTAAACTATCTCTTTTTTGTTTTCGAGGGATAAAATGATTTATGTAACTTTAAATTCTTAGTTTGTACTTTCATTACTGTCAGTAATTTAGTGAAAATTCCAAGTCTTTAAGCTTTGACTAATTGATAAAAGAACTAGTCACTTTGTTGTCCTTATCTTAAATTTGAAGTAAAATCATCATCAACAAGAACTTAGGCATAGTCAAAAGAGACCTTATGCAAAGACCCTTTCACTATTCCAAGTATATTCTTATTTCTTATCCTAAATGCTATGGCATCTTCCAATTACGGTACATGTGTTAAGAGGAAGGATGAAATTATTCATCACCCTCCGTAGGTTACAAATTTTCGTAATTGTTTCTGGTGCTACTCGACGGAGCAACATATGCTTTATGAGACTCAAAATCTACTTCTTATGACTGCCAATGTAGTTTGTGCACAGAATCTTTAAAAAGGAAATGAAATCAAAACATGTTGACATCTTCAAGTCAGAGAAAATGGTACCTTGTATACAAAGACTACAACGGATGAAGAGAAAGACAACGGTGACCTGGAAGACATGAATACAATTGAAGATAAAGAGAGACTTATGGACATAAAAGAGAGAGCTACTAAAGGCTGGTTGAAGAAATAATGATTTTATGGGAAATATAAATACTAATCAGTCAAGGGGATCAGGTCTCCTGTTTCGATTATGATGTCTTTATGTGAAGATGAGATTTAATTGAACAGGGTTGGAATACTATAATTAAAATAGAAGAATTAATATATCGGCCAAGTCAATAGTCATCAAGAGCAATTTAACGTATAATAATGTAAACCTAGTTGCTAATTAATAATTATTTCTTGTTTGAATAAACAAACTACAAAATGCTAGGCTAAGATAAGAATTGGAATTAAGTATTTCTACTAAGTGAAAGCCACGATATTTAATGATGCAACTTAATTAATAGTGTCCATTAGTCAATGTCGGTAAGTTACCATAAGACATACTTTTAGCAAGAAGAAAGCTCATTCTTCTCAAGTCTACCAAAGGACAAAGTTCCACAAGAGTAAGGAAGCGAAACCTTGGCAGAAAATCTTCAAAAAGAAGTAACATAAGCAAAAAGCGCAAATTTATGCGCTTCTTCAAGCGTTCTTGTAACCCTGAGTGGTCTTCCATTCTAGTCAGGTCTATTTTCAGAATAGCTTGTGTACCTCTTAGTGTTTATCACGTTGATAACCTACTAGCCTTGTTAGCTGCAGAGGGTTTTCCATTATTGCTTGTAGTTTACCTGGAAACATAGCCAACCTTCGCATCTTTGTTAGGCGGGTAACATTGATATTAGGTAAGGAAGTGGGTAAGAAGAGAGTTGCATAAGTTAGTGGTATCAGAGCCAGAACAAAAGGTTAGGAAGCTTTCCTATAACCTTGAGTGGTCTTTTGTTCTAGTCAGGTCTATTTTCAGAATAGCCTGAGTACCTCTTAGTGTTTATCACCTTGATAACCTGCTAGCCTTGTTTTCCGCAGAGGGTTTTCCACTACTGCTTGTGGTTTACCTAGAAATATAGCCAACCTTCGTATCTTTGTCAAATGGGTACCATTGATATTAGGTAAGGAAGTGAGTTGCATAAGAATCATGGAAAATTCTTCAGATCTAGTTCATTTATCTTCAAGTTTGAGTTAGTCTAGTTTTCCTCATAGTGTGAAGTGTGATTGAGTCTTCATTACCTTTGTTAAATCCATACAGTATATGTTCTCATGACTGTTCTTAGACGAGAAGTATTTATAGTGTGTTATCTACTACTAGACCTCGTGTGAAAGAAATCATCCAAAGTTCCAAACTGGAACAGTGTGGTCTCATATCTATAACTGTAGAACAATATGTAAAGTTGGAAATCCCTAAATAGCTGATCACCTTATGGAGAGAGCACAACTATACATATCTACATGCTGGAGCTATACGACTTGTTCTTACCTTAAATGGAAGAAAAGGTCTTCTTGCAACAACTAGGATATCCCTTTTAGACAATGCCTACACAATGTACCAAAATGCACTTATTGGTACCTTGCTGACTACTCTTAATAATGGAAGTGTCATTCTGACCATAGCTCCTGATTTCAACTTCAGATTGGATGATCCCACTTTGTCTGAACGCCTACAAGTTTAGATCCAGATTACTGAAGAAGATTAAGATGCAAAAGCTAACATGGCTACTTTACATCTCCAGATGATCTACCATCTACAGAATCATGCTTTAGACTTAAACTTTCCAAATTCTACTTCGGATGCACTTTACATGGTTGCTGGTCGCTCTGATGTTCAGACCCCCTATTTTCCAAATCCCAAAATAGTTGCCTTCACAGGAGCTTGAAAAGTTGATGCCAACAAGATGGATTACCAACTACCAGAAGGTATTTCATGCACCTCATCGACTCTCTTTTCATACAACAACTCCTTCGATTCTAAAGAAACTGAGAGATGGCTCAGTCAAATCCATCTATGCATGGCCCAGTGACGACACGCCTAGTCCATCAACATCAGAATCCATCCTGATGATCCAGCCTACTGAATAACCAGATCTACCAGATTTATCATCTAGAGTTCAAAGCCTTAAGATCCAGCCTGTATTTTCTCATCCGGAAGGTAAAGAAGATCCTCCTATCCATTATTTCAAATCTAATGGAGATCCAGTTTATGTCAGACATCATCGTGAAGAAGGATAGGAGGATTTGCCTCAACCCTGAGTAAGATTCTGATGATGACGATCTAAGATATCAACGAAGAAGGAAGAAGAAGCCAAAGCCTAAATCTCAGTGCTTACCTTCTCAGTATCACCCTCTTGGAGGTGATCTAGATCAAGACGATCTAAATGGTCTATTAATGATAGAAAGATCCAGACCAAGGTCTCTAAGGGAGATGCTCAGGTCGTCTATATGCAAATCTATTGAAGGATCTTGCAGATCTATGCCAAAAATTCCTAGGATGACTCATACTCGCATACCCTGTATGATGGCAAAGTCAGATGAGGATAACTTTCCTCAATTATCTAAGAGTACTGATGAATCACAAAGGGTTATCTCTAACCTGCATATCTGAGCCACAAGAATTACTTCACAAGGAACTTATTCATCAAATCCATCTGATGAAGTGCTTAACTAGCAAACGTCTAACGCAGTAGCATAAAACAAAGTTTTGAAAAGGATTGATTCCAAGCTGGATGGAATTAGTCAACAAAACTTTGCTATGCACAAGAAAGTCGATTATGTTTCGGAATAGATACAAACGATGTATCAGTCTTACAAAGCTCAAATTCAGCATCTTAATGCTGAACTTTGATAATAAATCTCTTCCCATTACATGCGGCCAGAATTTGACTTCAAAGTTCGTGAGATACAAAAGATACAAAGGACAATACAACAAATGGAAGCTGATATGCATGCAGCTCAATCTAAGACAATATACGACTCATCCTCTTAGGATTTTCCAAATACACAGCCATCATATCCATCTCCTATGTATCAGAAGTATCCAGAAGAAGCTGATTATTCAAAGGTATTCAAGTTTAATTATCCTTTGATTAGATAGTACATACATCCTCAGACAACTTAAGAAAAACCTAAACGATCAAAATCAAAGTCTATATCTGATCGTACGCCTAAGCCTCGAGTTTTTGAGTCTTCAAAGGTTTTAGAAGCGCCATCTTCATATACATCTTTTGAACCAGATCAACAGTGGAGTAAACCAATACAGATACGTACATCACCACAGTCTCCACCACTAGTTCAACCTTCCACCTCAACTTTTAAGAAGGATAAAGCGAAACAGATCGAGTACATAGCTATTCTAACTTCTACAAATTTTACAGATAATTCCAATTGTGAATATGAGAAAACTGAAGTGGAAAGCAATACATCTAAAGTCTCTATAACACCATCTAAGTGTTCAGTTGAACAAACATTTGATCTCTTGAAACACACATCACAGTCATCATATGAACCAGTCTCTTCACCATCAACTGACTCTTCAACAAACTTTGCTGATCTTTCAGAATTGCCAAATGTTCTGATGACTATAGCTCAATATACTGAAGAACTAGAAATCAGTGAAGTAGAATCTGTTAGGACTGAATCCTTTAGATCAGAGCCAGCACCTATAGCAACACTAGCTATGGTAGCTGTACAGTCAACAAATACCAAGCCTACTTCAGGTCCTCAGTTTACATTTGATATTCTACCTCCAAAGAAATGGAGAGATAGACTTCATGAATTCGATGCATGGATTGACTTACAAATGACCAGACCAAATTATCACTTACCAGATATTTTGTCTGAGATCACATCCAGATTCACCGGTACTTTACGAGAATGGTGTCAAAGTATTTCAGACAATCAATGTCTTCAGTACATGCAAGTATCAACAACTAGAGCATTACTTGGTGTCATTCACAAAGAATTTATTAGTGATTTGTAGTTGATTGACAAAAGAATCCATCAAGAGTATTTTGTGATGAAATGTTGTTCTCTTGATAAGCGTGATATTCAAAAGGATTACAAATGCATGACGGAAAGGTATTATCTCTTAAATAGATGAAATGATGTTAACTTATGATATACTTTCATAGCATCCCTTCTAGATAAAATACAGCCAGAACTACAAAGGACTGTAGTTTCTCTACAATGAGATATGTCTACAATCTCTATTGGAGAAATCTATCAGGTTGTTTTAGCTTCTCTTGACAAACTATGTGATCAGCATACTTTGTTCAAGAACATCCTTAAAGGAGGTTCTATTTTGAAACAGACTTGCAAGAAGCCTTATCTCTAGATAAAGTGCAAAGATAAAAAGAATTGTGAGTGTCATAGCAAGAAGAAAGCTCATTTTTCTCAAGTCTAACAAAGGAGAAAGTTCCACAGGAGGAAGGAAGTGAAAGCTTGGAATAAAACCTTCAAAAAGAAGACCATAAGTAGAAAGCGCAAATTCATTCGGTTCTTCAAGAAATCCTCACATTGAAACAAAGCTCGATGTTTTATCTTTGGAAAGACAAATCACTTTGCGAACAAGTATCCTCAAGTAATGATGAAAGATGTTAAGTTTCTCAAAAAACTTGAAACTCTCATGCCTATTCATCCTCAAGGCAACACTGAAGAAGTACTCGAGGAACAATCTCGTGAGGACAGTGACACACAATTTGCTATCTTTGTGTTAATAAATAAAGAAGAATCATCACAATCATCTGCCTCTACAGATGATGATTCATTATACATGTTACAGCAGACATGTATGAAGATAGATCGCACTCTAATGCAACGACCATATGTCCTGATCTAGATCTTTCAACAAGATAAATATGACAGACCCATTAAGGCTATTGGGTTTATGGATATTGGTTCCAGCCGTATGATCATGAAGCCCAATATCTTATCTTCAAAATCATGGACATCTTATGAAGAGTATTTTACAACTGCTGATGGTAGCTCATTCAAAATTGGGTTAATTACTAAGAGACGAATTGGCATTTGTTTCTTCCCTCAATGTACAGTTTGGACTAAAGTACTTGGAAGCAATCTATCAGACCCAGATCTTCTTATTGGAATGGATACATACAGTAAAGCTCAACCTTTACAAATCCTACCCACAAGCCTCAGGTATCGAAACCTTATCAGTTTGACATAAAAAATGTGTTTAAGCTAACCTCAGTTCCTGCGCATTACCCTAGACTTCGAGATAAACTATTGAGATAGTGTCCAGAGTCTTATTGACCGCGCGTCGTAACGCTAGTCAAAATTAATTAACTAGACTACTACTGTAGCAGTGGCGAGTCTAGGTCAATCCCACCGAGAGTGCGTGCAAAGTTTATGAAGTAAAATTAATCGGTGTTTACACAAAAAGGGGGGTTTTGGATTTTTAAAAGAACAAAAATAAAATAAAACTAACTAATAAAAATAAATTAAAGGAAACATGCAATAAAATGATAAAATGTGGGGAATTCGGTAGGGACCCGGTTCTTCGGTTCAATCTCAGCCTACACCCTGATTAAGCATATTTTATTAATTTGTTGTTCTTTGACCTCTCCTAGAAATTATTAATCGTGGATTAAAAAATTAACCCGAGTTTTCCCTTAGGTTTTGTTTAATCAAGATACGATCGTTAATTAAACCTAACCACCTAACAAC
>JANTNU010081706.1:0-2500 GCA_024752395.1 Erythroxylum havanense
CGCAAGGAAAGAAAAAGAGCTGCTGTAGCTTTGCTTTAGCACGCACCCTTTCTCCTAATGAGGAAGGTGACCCTTTCCGATTCATGTCTGGCTCTTCCTGTATCACAGTATACCGGCTACTTTGTCCTGGTACGCAGTCCCAGATATTGAATAGCCTGGAATAGCTTTTTTCAACTGTACCTGTGCTTTTCAGTCTTCAATTCAATAAGCCAGGAAGGAAGTGCGCATTCAGCTGTGCCTCTCAGTCAGCTTGGCTTGTGCTTGCGGATCTCTTACAACTAGCGATTCACGCATCTCGAAAAACCGTGCCTGAGATAGAATAGTCTTTCGACTTTCTATTTAGTTAGATTGTAGTAGTCTTGGTCCCTCCCTTTTCTTTTAGTAGTGGCTAGCAGTGGTAGACAATCTCTCTCTTCCCGTGGAGGCATTGCCATCTTCATCCCGGAAAGCCCCCAGCAGCTAGACTATGCGAACTTCCCAATCTTACGAAGAAAAAAAAAAAAGGAAAGAAGGTAAAGCTACTTCGTTCCTTCACCGCCCATCTGGACTAGCCGCGCTTAAAAGAAAAGCAAAGCCATAGCAGGATCGGGAAAACAGTATCAATGTTATCATGAAAATCAAGTTTTTGATTTTTGAGATTATTATTATTTATATTATTTCCTTCGCTTGCACATACTTCTTGGGGATTCCACTCGTCGCCTTTTGTGACGGGGATGAACAAACCTGTTCGAACGGAGAAATCGACACTGGCATCGGCGCACAGGAATCCGTTGGGCCTGGCCTTCAAGGAGAAGGTGCGTCAGCTTCAGGAAGAGCGGATCCGACGGATGGTGTCAGTCCCTCTTCAATAGGAGAAAAGGTGGATTCGGGCTCGGAAAGTTGGAAAAAATATCTGAATTTATCATCATCATCCGACAAAGAGGGCAATCTCGCCCCCGAACCATCAACCTCATCCACGTGGATTGAGAAATGGCTTTCTCCGGAGGTCTCTTCATCGGCCCCAGATGACCAGGGTCCGCGGCAGAAAGGGGAAGGTGCTCTCTTTCAGCCACCTCTCTTCCGATCCCCGACAACAAAAATGTACTGAGGTCCATACGAGAGATCAAATCGGTGGTGTGGCTGCTGATTTGGATGTTGTTGGGATGAAGGATATTTATTTTTTTGCCTTAATTGGAGTGGAGCACAGGAGTCCTGTCCTGCTGTGAAGCTGAACTTGAGATTGAAAAGATTCCAGATATTAAAGAGGTCGTAAAGCAAGGTTTGATGGAATTAACAGTTGGACATGTAAGTCTAACTGCCAATATTACAGCCCCAATCAAGACTGCGCCCATCCTCGATGTAGCGAATTGAGACTCTAGGTGGACTAGCCTCTCCTTTCTACTGGTCTAGCTCCACTTCTCCTTCCCCGTCCGCTATTCATGCTTGGGCTTTGGCTATCTTTCCAATTATCATTCTTACTTAATTAGCCTTTCTTCTTCGAAGGACTGATTTACTGATTGGGGCAGTCTCTCTTCGTAAGAATGGAATCTGTATGCTTTTCTTTTTATCTGCTATCGATAGCTTTGAAGAAAGGAATGAAGAAGAACTAGGTTCAGAGAAGAAGCCTCAACCTCCTTGCTTAGAGAAGAAGGCTCTTCCTCAGCAGGGAAGATTCCAGTACTTTACTTATCTTACTAGAGCAGTTTACAAACTTGACTAATAATAGCTCACTCTCCTTGACTTTCTAAAGGAAATCTAGACATGTGACTGATCCCACCATGTTCGGCTCACGCAAGGCTTGCATCCTGAGATGGGAGGACGGGCCTTTGATTCGATACGACAGCGGGGTGGTCTTGCTTTGCTCATTTTCTCTTGATACGCTTACCCTTTTTAGGTTTGAAAGAAGTAGACACGGGCAGGTTTTTCCTAGCTAGGTTGTTCGTCTCAGTGCTCTCTCGGCATGCTTACCTTCAAAAAAAAGGTACTCGTATGCCACTAGTTACTTCGTGTGGGGCTAATTAAATTGAGAAAGAAAGCTCTTTTGTTGCTTTAATGCTAGCACCTAAACCTGTGGGTTGGTTGGATGACCAGGGTATATAGAATGTGGTACCCCTTGCTCAGCATGGTTCCGACCAGCAATAAGATGATTTTTGTTGGATACAACAGGATAAAAAGGGCTAAAAAAGAACTCGAGCAGGGCTCTAGAGTAGTGAATAAGCCGCATTGAGAATGGGTGGTGGGAGGGCAGGTAGGTTCCTCTGTGTCTATTCTATTAATCCCGAGAACTGGAATATGCTTCGTTGTTAAGAGCATTCTTTGAAGCTAGAAAGCGTAATGTTTCACTGAATGGTCTTTTACTTGAAGAGCGATCTATCGGCCATAGGAAGGGAAAATGAAGATCTTGGCCTAATTGGTATTATAAAACCATCTATGCTATCCATTTCCCGCCCACCCCCTAAAGTCAAAGAGGAATCTCCCTTTCAATTCACCTGATGCGGACTCGTATGCTTCGTAGTAACAA
>JANTNU010081706.1:10000-17496 GCA_024752395.1 Erythroxylum havanense
TAAGGGCATCTCGGTATGGGGTTGGATCATCGGCCCTGGTGATGGCTCCCCTTACTAGTAAAGGGAACTAGAGGGGATGCTATTGGTGCTATCGGTACTGCTCTCGTTATCATCGGCGGATATGGCTCTTTTTCTATTTTCGGGGATCTTTCTCTACTGCTGTTGGTATCGGCTTCTGGATATGCTTTTGCTTCTACTGGTGCTTATGGATCACTTGCTGGATCGAACTCAAAAACGAAGAGATTGGATCGGCCCGGCCTCGGGTGGTGGATCGAATGAACACTCAACTGCGTCATCACGGCAGCGATGGATGTCCAACCTTTATCTTTCTTCCTTCTCAATAAAGGCGGGGATGGACTCTGAAAGACTCCTCCGATCGGTTCCGAAAGTCTTTTCTTCACCTGATCTTATCGGCAAAAAGCTCTTTCTGTTGCATCGTGAGCGTGGGCATATCTGAGGCTAAAGGGTGTGCCCCTCTCTCTGTCTTCAGAGCGTCAGTCAACCTTCCTACACAGCACAGATGCGGTTGTATTTTTCGCCCTAAGATTACCGGACTGCGACAAGAGTAGTACAGTGTTCTAAAGCCTTTACAAGCGCAGGCTCTCACATCGGTAGGGCAAGTAGACCTAACATTTTAGGAAGAAAACTGACTCTCCTTACAGTCGAGCGGCTTCACTCCTTTTCTCTGTTTGCTTTGGCTAGATATGTCCTTTCAAGGTCTTTCCTTTCCCTTCCTGACCCTGGGACTTGCTAGCGCCTTTTATGAACTCTGATTCCTAATCTCTCAATCTCGTATATCAAGTCTCTTTCTTTGATTTTTTTTTCTTTCTTCTAGCTCTAGCTTTTAAAAATCCCTATCGTCCAGTATAGTTGGTCACAGCTCGTGCATCTTCTTATTACTACTAGTCTCCTCCTTGCCATTCCCATCTTAGTCGCTGCTTTCCTATTGGTTTTGTTACTCTGATTCCGATGGTGTGAGAGTGGCTTTTGCCTAAGCTGCCTTTCATAGCTTTCTTGAAGGGTGAAGAGCTCGGGAGCTAGGTTAAGACCCTTAGGAGACCCTGAGTACAATACCCTGATTTCTATTTTTATTTTCCTTTGTCGGACATTAAGCCTTCGGGCAAACGGCTTGGGGCTCTTCTTCCCCCTTCTCTAGGAGCTTGCATTCGATGCCATCTTCATTAGCGCCGGATCTACTCTCTCCCCGGAACACTAAGCTAAGACACCCGGAAGACTAAGACAATCGCCCTTCCTTGCTTTAAAAAAAAAAGGATAAGTTATCTGCCCCCAAAATCAAAGGCTTTCGAGTTCATCGGAAATCATCTTCTAAAGATGGACATTAAAAAGTCATTTATCGAGTAAGATGAATGTGAAACTGATGAAATAGGAGCAGATTTGAGAACAGCTGATTCTAATGTAATGTCAAACCTCCTTCTCTTTAATTTGAATCGGGTATTCCCACTATGTCTAGATTGGAATAAGGGGCCTATCGCTTTGATTCAAAAGTTGCTGATTTAATAAGATCTGATTCACTTCCTGAATCACCAGCAGCGGATAGGACCAGAGCTTCTATTTACTCAACAGCTCTTACTGTAACAGAAAAGACTTGCACCGGTTATTCCACAGAAAGAGGAACTTTAATTAGCCCTCGGGCTGTGAACCATTGTCACTCGTTACGTAACGAAGTTCAGTATCCATATGTTAGCCAAGATCGGTAACTTTTAAAAAAAATATTCTCGAGATACGACTAAAAAAGAAAGATTTCCTTAATCCACTAGAAGCTACTTAAGGGGGATCCCTGTGTATGCACGAAACTCTCAGGACGGAATCTACTGAGGAACTGAAAGCGTAAGTCCTTAATCTACTATTAGCAACCTAAAGGGGGGAAGCTTCTCCCTCATGAGAAGGTAAAGGCTGCATCGGAATCCCTGGTCGCAGGGCGTGGATCAAAACCTGGAGAGAAGGCACCAGTCAGACCTGCACCGGGTAGTACGCAGCGGCAGTTTTCAATCATACAATGTGTACTCTACGTCTGACTTTTAGTGGTAGTCATCTGTCCTCGTTCTCCTCTTTTCATTGCCCTATTGAGTAAGGGTAAGGGTCGGTGTTTGCAAAAATGTCGAGCCGACGGGGTCAGGTACCAGTAGTGACAATGGCAAAGCAAAGGGGGGGAGCTGGACACTAGTTGTGCTAGTGGAATGACCCAACTAGACATTGCTCAGGATGAGTGTCTGGGCCGAGAAGGGTGTAGTCAAGGTGCAAGTTTAACGAGCGAGGAGAGTGATTTGGTTTTGCCCATAGAAGCGAGAATCTGTAAGAGAGGGAAGAGAGGGTTGAGACTGGGTTAACTATGGCAGTGACTGAGGGGGACTTATTCTGTGATAAACAAATGACTCTAAACAAGAACCTCAGGACAGCCAATCCTAAGCTAAGAAAAGAGGTGAACCCGAGAAGAGCAGTAAAAGTAAGCGTTCAGGTGATGGTGCTATGACCTTCAATTAAAGGTGGAAGATCCTCCCCCGGTTCTAACCACCCTGAATGAAGAGTGGGCGAACAAAATGCAGAACATATCAGAGATGTTGAGAAAGAGGGGGGGAAGGGGAAAGTCAAGGCCAAAGAACAAAAGACAAATAAGGGCTGCACAAGACGAAAAACCAGAGGCTAAGGGGCGAGGGGAATGTGAAAACAACAAGAGTTCCACATGAAACTATGGAATGGAAGAAGGATCAGTAAAGTCGAGAAGGAGAGAGGGGCCAAAGATTATATAAGAGCGCAAGAGGCAGATTGGATTGGCTTGGTTGGAATTTGTTATAGCAAAAAACCGGAAGGTGAAGGTCTTTCCGAGGCTAGGCAAAGGGTTCGGAGTTGGGTCCTACGCCTAAATTGGATCGGCTTGGGTTCGTATGAATGGAACGGCATAGGAAAGCAACCATTGTACGCTACCATGCTACAATTTGGATTCCGAAAGATTGGATCGCTACTATCGGGGCCGATCTCTTGTATCGAAGCAAATATCCATTTCTATTCATTTTTTCAGTTTGCTCCACCACAAATGGATTTCGCCGTGGATAGAGTCCCCTGATCTCGACATCCAAGCAAAAATCCCTTGAGCCGCTTCGGCGGCGGATAGCAGCATGGGGAAAGCACTCTGCTGCGACAAGCAGCCGATTTGTATTGCATTCACCAAGAAAGTTTTGCTCGCTCCTGAACTTGAACTCTGCGGCGAGTTCAGCCACCACCTCCGGGCCTGAGCTCTGCTCGAGCGTAGTCAGCCAGCTTCGTGACTTTGCTTAGCTTCCAGCGGGGATAACTTTCACTATCTAGGCGCCCTAGAAGGAGAGGGGTCCCACGGAGCCCGAGGGTCAAGCCGTAGTCCCTGCCCCTGGGAGAAGTGGAAGGAGTTAGGAGGAGGGAGCGCCCCTTGCCCTAAGAAAGAGGCGGCTTCGCCTTCAATCAAATCGAGCTAATATCATATGTGATCGGGGTGAGCGGTGCTTAGATATAGGGGCAGCTTCGCTTTCCGATCGCTTTTTTAGGCCGGTTTGGCTGAGCGTGAGCAAGTTCGGGATTCGCTATCGCTTTCGACTTGGAGCGGCTCACCCCCCCCTTGTCACTTAAAGGGCGAAGTCGCTGAAGCAAGTCTAAAGGTCAAAGAGTGATCTTTGAACGCTACTACGCATCTTTACTAATAGTATAGTGTAAGGTAGGTTTGGGTATAGCAGGACTTGAACCTGCGACCATTAGGTTAAAAGCCCAATGCTCTACCAACTGAGCTATACACCCCAAAAAAGATGTAGTAGTAAATAAGGATTGGTGCGAAAAAGAAACGAGGGTTCTTCTTCTCATCATATTAAGTTAAGGGGCTTGGTCTGCCGGCCTTACTCAACAAGCACCTTTCTTAGTAAGGTTGCTTGTTTCCACTCATTGAAAAGTCTATCTACAAAAGAAGGTCAACGGGGGATACTCAAGTTGCTCTCACGGACACCATCTACGAGAAAGTGAGGTCGTCTTTCTTTCCAGCCGCCATACGGTTCGGTTCGCCTTAAAGACGGAAAAGGGGAGGAGCAGTTATCTATGTAATTACGGTCTTTGTTGTCCTCGGTCGAGCACTCTCTTTTCTTTGTCCAATTCCGTCTTACCAAACAAGACTGACTTCTGACCAACCCGCGAAGGGTTGTGAGGTTGGACCAGGGACGAAGAATGAATCTATATCTGTGTACGGAAGTTGGCGGCCGGCGGCCGCTCAACTGTTCGAGCGCAATGCATTGGTGGTTGGTTCCGATTCGACAAGGGTAGAATGCCTGGTCGAAGTTCCAGTACAGTAGGTATCAGGCGTGTTCGTTTTGGCTCCCGAGCGAGAACGAGAAATAGGCGATGCACCATTCTTGCTGGCTACGTACGTTGACCTTGACTTGACGGATTCATCCAATTTTTCCCACACCCACACTCAAAGGAGGACCACAAGCTTGGGGCTCGACGAAACAGAAAGTATCAGCATTAATAAACTGATTGGGGTTAGCAGTGAAAGAAGGAGCCCGGCATTCATTTCTTCATTCATATTCATAGCTGAGTCTACTAAAAGAAAAGAGGGACCAGCCTCATCGTGGTGATTATAGGACATCTCTGATCGTTCACCTCTAATGTTACACGTTCCCCCTCATTTATATGATCAACGGCATCAGTCGGCTAGAGAGTGGGGCTATTCTGATTCCGGGGAGGCAAAGTCGTGTCGTCCCCTCTACTGATCGAACCCTCAGTTCGGAGGTCTTCATCAACATGTTACGAGGCTCCAGTCTTCGGCGGGTCACCATTACTTGACTTAGAAAGGCGAACATCTGGGCAAGGGAAAGCGCAGTGCGCCTGGTGCAAATGGCTTTTTTTTTTATGATATACCAATCAGAATGGAGGGCCTACCTACGTACATGATTGATAGAATCACTACATAGGATAGGGGGGGCGGTCAACTTGATGCGGGAGAGGCATGAGTGCAGTTCGATCTTGTGGTTTATTCGTTTGTAGTGAGTAGAGCCTCTTTCTCGTTGATCAGTTCGCCTCCGCTCTATTGAAATGAAAGGTTTCCATTCATACGTTGTCAACGAACGCGTCTCGGGCCGGAGTGACTAACCTAACCATTAAGGGGGCCTTGCCATAGTTGGGTTCTCCGCTTTAGTGTAATTGACGTTTTCTAGATTTGGTAATACCCAAAACAAATGAAAAGAGATCGGGGTCGATAGTTGGCAAGGAACTGGATCCCCCCAAAAAAGGGGCAGCTGCGGTCGAAATCGACTCTAATTCTGGAAATCAGTCGGGGCCCTTACCAACGGATATAAGATGATAAAAGGCGCAACGATAGTTGCGTTGCCCAAGACGGTGCCGTCTCACTTCGAGTTCCTTCCTTAGAAGTCCAATCTGATGATACGCTTCGGCGATGTTACCTACCAAAGAAAAGGCCTACTTTTTGATCGAAATCGCTCAGGTCAGTGAGGACTCACTCACTCACCTACGTATTATAATACTTTATTCTATCTACGGAATTCAAAGACCCGCCGCGCCGGGCTATAAGAATAAGATAGAGCTGTTGTACTACTTTTCTGGTAAGAAAAAGCTTACGTAAGAACTGGGAAGACTCTTGTATGTACGGTACCCATCTCTTCCGCTATTGTTGGACTGTTGCACAGAAAGGCCGACAGAAGCAAGGTTTTTTAGCGCCAAGCGCTTAGCTTCTGCTAGCGGCGGGCTCTAGAGTTAGAAAGTGCGCAATGGACTGGTACTGGCTGCGAGACGTTGGTGGTTTTGAATCATATTTAGACTGGGCTGGGCTCTTCTGGATGGATGTGGAACTGGAGAATGAATCTTAAACTGAATCAGACCAATATGCTAACAACTGTTGTTCTCTAAGAAAAAAAGGTGCTCAGACACGGGTGTTTTCACCTTTGCTGATGCTCTCATGCTTTCAAAACAGGCGGCTTTCTTTCGCTTCTTTCTAAGAGCCGGAGACCCGCCGGCTAGTCTCTTTCTGGGCTGACCCTCCTGACTCATGATTGTCAAAAATCATGTCAAGTGCGAGCTGGGGTTGAAAGCCCAAGGCTGTTGGTTTGGAATGATCACTTGAAATTGCATAAGAGAAATAGCTGCAGTCTCCTCCCCTATTCCCACAACTAATAAGTAAGAAGCGCTGCTACCAGCCAGTAAGAGATTGTGCAGAAAGTAGCTAGTGGGATAGTCTGATATTGCAATGTACGTATGAGCGTCCAGTGGGATAAGCGCTTGAGTAGGCATTATCCGTTTATTTCATTTTTTCATTTTTATCGTTTTCTATTTAGAATATATATATATATTATTTTATTTAAGTATTTTGACTTAAGGATTCTAATCCAGATTAAGAGGGACCAATTTCTTTATACTTTCTCCTGAAGTGGAAAACGTTCCATCTGTTCCTGAATACTTTCTTTCAAAAGGGCTTCCGCTTCTTCAGTGAATATTTTGGTAGAAGATATGATTTCTTGGAACAGCGGTTTATTCGTTTTTAAATAGGTACGTAACTCAACGAGAAAAGTCATTACTTGTCCAATTTCTAATGAATCAAGATAACCATTCGTTCCGGTATAAATAGTCATTATCGGTTCCTCGACTGTGAGAGGGGCTGATTGGGATTGTTTGAGCAACTCGCGTAATCGTTGACCTCTTGCCAACTGATTCTGAGTAGCTTTATCGAGATCAGAAGCGAATTGGGCAAAGGCTGATAATTCTGCGAATTGGGCCAATTCCAATTTTAATTTACCAGCTACTTGTTTCATAGCTTTAATTTGAGCTGCAGAGCCCACTCTAGAGACGGAAATACCCACATTAATAGCAGGCCTTATTCCGGCATTGAATAAATCGGCGGATAAGAATATTTGTCCATCTGTAATAGAAATTACATTAGTAGGAATATAAGCCGAAACGTCTCCCGATTGGGTCTCGACTATTGGTAAAGCAGTCATACTTCCTTCACCTAAACGAGAACTCAATTTAGCGGCTCTTTCCAAAAGGCGTGAATGCAAATAAAAAAAATCTCCTGGATAAGCCTCACGACCCGGCGGTCTTCGTAATAGAAGAGACATTTGCCGATAAGCCTGCGCTTGTTTAGAAAGATCATCATAAATGATTAAAGTGTGTCGTTCACGGTACATAAAATATTAAGCCAGAGCCGCTCGGAGCGAGATATTGGAATGTAGCCGGAGAATCCGCCGTTTCGGCTACCACAATAGTGTAGTCCATTGCCCCTCTTTCCTGTAAAGTGGTTACTACCTGAGCCACAGAAGATGCTTTTTGACCAATAGCTACATAAACACATATTCCATTTTTCCCTTGTTGATTGAGAATCGTATCTGTGGCTACGGCAGTTTTACCGGTCTGTCTGTCCCCAATAATTCATTTTCGCTGACCACGTCCTATAGGGATCATTGAATCAATAGCAATAAGTCCTGTTTGAAGAGGCTCATATACGGAACGTC
>JANTNU010083323.1:7173-17445 GCA_024752395.1 Erythroxylum havanense
GAATTGTATAGGCTTGGTTTAAAGTAGCTTGGTCCTTTGAAATTTTATAAGCCTTATCTGAAACATATTAACCACGCGAATACTTGACATAGTGACTATAAAATTCCTGAATTTTAATTTATTGTTTTGATGAAGATATCAATCAAATCGCGAATACTTGACATAGTGACTATAAAATTCCTGAATTTTAATTTATTGTTTTGATGAAGATATCAATCAATCATTAAGCACATTGCTATATTCACCATTCAATATGATAAATTAGCCAATTATGAAAATTTCAACAGTTTCAAGCTTATGATGTTTCCAAATTTCATTAACAGGTACAAAATTCTCTTACTATGCTTTGTTGACTAGGAATTATTGAAAATATTTCAGAACTAGTGACTGCAATAAGATAAAAAAAATAGCATAGTCCCAAAAATTGCATAAACCAAATACTTAGCATAATACTTAAATTTTAATCTAACTGGAACCACACTAAATTAATACTATTAACCCCCCTCGTTTGACACTCGCCTCCTCCGCCGCAATTTCCTCGGCCAACTCGATTTAGGTTTTAAAATCTTTTAACTCTGAACTCACAGAACCATCACATCTGAATTTTAAGGCAGCAACTATCGACCCCAAATTCCTCTTCCTAGAGCTGAATCCTTCATGCAACGGTGAAGGAGCGGCATAGCTTTATTTTGCAATGAACAAGGTTACAGATAATTTTTAAGTTCCAGCAAATATTTTCCTAACTGTTAACAATTAACAGAAAGGCGAAATGTAATACAGCAGATGACAAGTAGCATATCTTGCGTGACACATAATTTATGTATTCGGGTTTGGATTAGTTCTAATGGGCAGTCCAAAATTTCTTATTAACTCTCAGATTTAAAAAGGCCAATCCTTGAGAATACACATCTCGTCAAAGAAATTCATGTGGTGAATAGATGCCTGGTTTTAGTAACGCAGTCGTGTATGGGTTTTCATAGAGGCGCCATCTACAGAGGGCCTGGAAAGGTGCCATTCTCCCTTTGTTCATTCCACCTCTCTACCTGTAGCAACAAATGACAAACATAAAGCAGCATTAACATCACCGAGGCCATCTACCTATCATTAAAACTGGAGCAAATTGGAAGCTATCCAAGCAATCACACAGAAATCACATCCAAGAGAATGCTCTTCATGTGCCTTAATTTGAAATGATTTAGATTTTTATGCTCATCATAGATCACCACAAGAACAAAAGAGTATATACATATCCGTGTTGTGATTTAAGCAATTCAAGTACAGAAGAGAGAATAACTATAACAGTGAATCATCAAGTGTCTAACTTGCAACGAGAAATAGGCACATATGACATGTTAGCAAGAGGCGTCATAATTGAATATCAATATATATGCACTAAGTTTGCCAGATATGCTTTAACCTACTGAAAATTTCAATTATTGCTGTCTTGACAGTTGACATGAATAACTTCTATAACCAATTTACAACAAGCCCCGCTCATACATCACAAACATTAGACTATCCCATAAGAACTCCAAAGACATACCCATTCACCAGGGCAAAGAGCACGATAATATTTGGCAAACTTGTCACACTCTGGAGCACCTTCACCCTTAGCAGCAACACACCTGGATAAGATCACAGGAAGCAATATTCTTCATCAGATAAGACATAAACTTATAGAAACAGTTACAGAAAATTGAAGTCTTACCGATGATACTCGATGTATCGGGTAAAGCAATGCCTAGTTTGATTTGTGGTTGGAAAGCGGAAATCAGCAGGTGCTGTCTCAAGCTGAAAATCAATCAAGCAAATCCTTTACGAGAGTGACCAAGGATGAAGCATAGACAAGAAAGACACTTCTATGGTGGAATTAAATCATGCATAAACATTCTTGGTGGTCATACCTTTATCTCAGGCTTCTCTTCGGAGGTTTCTCCTTCACCTGATTTTTCCTCTTCAGCTGTCTCATTATTTTCCTCAGAGGAAGCAGGGGCATCTTCAGTACTTTCATTGGAAGAAGCAGGAGTACTTTCAATACTTTCTTCAGCAGCAGCAGGTGTAGTTCCAGTACTTTCTTGAGCCGCAGCAGGTTCTTCAGTTTTTACTTCAATAGCAGCTGCTGGAGCCTCTTCAGCGTTCTCTTCCTTGCTCAATTCCACAGGTATTGAACCCACATCTGATTTTCCATCTTTATCCAACAAATATTGCTGCAAATGAAAAACACAGACAACAAATTGATGTAAGGCTACTGAAAACTGGTTTAGACAATTTGAGGTAAGAGTTTGCAATATTGAGTAAGCCAAAAGGGTGAAAGCCTGAAAGTCAAAATCTCAAGAATCAAACAACCAATGTAAGCAATCATTCGAATCGAGAATAAAACATGATCAGGTAACAGAATTGTGATCTGAATATTCTTTGCCATTGAAAATTCAGTATGAGATCTGAATCCATAACTATTAAAAGTGTGCAAACTAGAGGACATTTTCTTAGCTGAAATGCCAACTATATGGACTGCTACTTACTACTCCCATTAGCATTTCCATCTAATTCCCCTATGAATTGGGGAAAAACATAATTAAACAGTAAGGCCTTTTGCGCTCCCATTATATTAAATTTAATTCCTGATAAGTTCGCAATCTTTCAGAAGTTGCATTATGTCCAACAGATTGCACCAATCAACCATCAATCAGTACAGACTGAACTCGTTAACTTAATCTACCAATAACACAGCAAACCAATGAAAGCTGCAAATTTTTAGATCGAGCCAACATTGATCTCCTAAGAAGTCATAGATCGGAAAATGATGGACAGAGATAAGAGGATATATGCTCACCTCAGAGAGAGAAGGAGCGGTGTCGGTGGCCATTCGGCGGAGGAGGACAAAAACTGCAGAAGCAAACGCAGCGGAAGAGAAAGAGGGTGGTGGTGATTGGGTTTAGGGTTTCTAGAGACTCTCAAACTTAGTCCATCCACCGTGTCCCACGTGTCGCCGCCCGTTGCTGCTAGGCAATTGTCTTCCGAACTGGGCCTTTGTGACTGATTTGGGAGCGACAAAGAGGCCCGCGTTGGATCTTTTTTTCTTTATTGACTACGCGTCTTGTTTCATTTATCTCCCCCAAAGTCGAAAAGTACGGGCTCACCTTCATAAATTATACATATATATATATATAAATGAGAAGAAATTTTATACAAAAATTATAAAGTTATGTATATAGCTAGTGTTCCAAACTAACCTCCCTTAGCTAACAAAAGGGTTCATAAGCCCTAACTTCCTAAATCCTTTCCACAACCAGACCACCATATTCGATTCTGCCTTCCTTCCGATTGATTTTTCCTATCGAAAATATTAATCTCAACTTATTACACCAACATACCTACTACAATTTCTAGCAACATAACAAGCAAAATTTATAAAACATAGACTAAATTGACAGCCTAAAAATGTATATGATGAGTTGGTACGTGTGCATGTCTTTGTTAAATATCAAGTTTGTGCATCTCTTGCATATCCTCATTGTTGGGAAAATATTGGTCTCCATCCAAGTGACCAGTCCAGTTGATGCTATAGAGGAACTGCCAATGCTTGCCCAATCCTTGCTGAATCTATTGAGTCTACCAAGCTTTTCTTTGGGTTGATTGTCCTTTGCTTAGAGGTGATTGATGCGTACCTATATTCAACCTGAAATAATAACCTGCACAAAAAATTGTTAAAGAATAAACCCTCTCACTTTTACCTTCTCTTGGTGTTTGACCTAAAATGTTCCATAACTTAAAAGATTACTCTGGCGATTAGGCTCCCCACCTCCAAGGCTTCACCTTTAAAAGTTCGAGCATTCCTTTCACTCCATACGTTATAGATAGTAACCAAAAGGAGAATGGTGAAAAGGTTGGTGTCATAATTTCATATATTTATTGGTTGGTTGAACCAATTTGGAATGTATTGCAAGTTTATCAAAAGGGGACAAGGTATTTGAAAGTGTTAAGGCGATTTACCCACACTGCTTTAGAGAAAGAACACTAAAAGAACAGATGTTCTGTGGTCTCATTATTTGAAATACACAGGGAGCAATGGTTAGGTGTGTGAAGGTATAGGAGTTTATCTCGAGTAGGTAATTTTGTAAGAAAAGCTAGCCATAATATGAAGGAGCACCTAGGGCTATTACTTTTACACCAGAATAGGTTGTGCCAAGAAACCTTCTGAATCGGGGGTCTCAAGAACTTGTAGGCTGAGGTATTAGTATACTGTTTTGCAGGGCTAGTTATCCATTCCAAACAATCGGTCTAGAACAATTAGGAATGTAAGGTAGAGGCTCAAGATTTCTGATTATCTCTCGCTAGCACCACTCATTATCTCTAATCACTGCAAAAAATGGAGCTGTTATAGGAAGCTTTGACCCATTTATCACTCTCAATGTATATAAATTCTGCAAGATTCCTTGAGGGTACTATGGATCCTGCCATAAAAGAGTAGCGTGCCCATTTCCTATCCTAAATCTGAATTGGTTTCGTAGTTTATCCCTCGTTAATAAGATCTTTCGCTAACTCCAAGAGCTATTAGAACTAGGAAGAACAATCTAAAAGTCTTTTCTTCTTAGAATTATTGTGTGAACCCACTTATTACTTCTTTATCATGAAACTGGAACCAGATTCTTTTCCCTAGCAACACAGTATTCCGAGAGATTAGATGTTTAATACCTAAACCTCCCTCCCTCTTCGGCCTACATAGATCACTCCATTTTTCTTTGACATGAGACTTAGTAGTGGTCTTTCCAGCCCACAAGAAGTTCTTAAGTTTAGATTCTATTCCTTCAACATGGAAGATGGAAGGATGAAGAGAGAAGACCAATAAACTTGGAAGGTTGAGAAGACTGAAATCACTAATTGAAGTCTACCAGCATAAGAGAGGTGTTTACGAGTCCAATTGTTAATTCTTAGATCAATTTTTTCCAATAAGGGTAAATACTCCCTTTTAAACAATCTTTCAGTTAAGAGAGGTACCCCCAAGTATCGGAAGAGAAGATTCTCTTTCTTAAGACCCAAAATGTTTTGTATTTGAGGGCTTAAAGGCTCCACATTAGGGGATAAGAAAAACTTACTCTTGGCAGGGTTCATATGCATACCAGATAACTTAGAAAAAGAAGCCAGGCAATTTAACAAAGTTTGTAATGTGTACAAGTTAGTACGACAAAACAACAGTAAGTCATCGACAAACAATAAATGGGTAAGTTGGAGAGGTTTAAACCTCTAGTGGTATTGGAAAGAAGGACTCCTATTTATGCACTCATTTAGACTCCTCGATAGAGCTTCCATACAAATGATGAACAAGAGTGGTGATAGTGGGTCTCCTTGTGTGAGGCCAAATTTACTACTAAAGAATTTCGAAGGTGATCCATTAATCAGAATAGAGTAGGAAGGAGAGGTGATACACTCTTTGATCCAATCTATAAACTTTTGAGGGAAGCCTATGGCTCCTAGTGTATTAAAGAGGAAGTCCCAAAGAATGGAATCATAGGCTTTTTGAAGGTCAACTTTAAAAGCAAATCTTTTGTAGTTATTTGATAGAAGATAGTTCTTGAAAATCTCTTGAGCTAGGAATATGTTATCCCCTAACGATGATTTTTTATAAACGCACTTTGATTGGGACTGACAATGTGAGGAAGTGTCTCTATAAGCCTATTTGCTATGATTTTTGCAATCACCTTATAAAGCATGTTTTAACAAGAAATATGCCTATAATCTAGTACAGTGGAAGGGTGAGCTTTCTTAGAAATAAGGGTGATAAAAGTAGAATTGAGTTCTTTTAGCAGTTTACCATTATGAAAGAAGTCCTGAATTTTATGAAAGAAGTCCTGAATTGCCTTAGTAACTTCCACTCTTATTATAGGCCAAGATTGCGAAAAGAAAAAAACCATTGAACCCATACGGCCCAGGAGTCTTATGGGGATTAAAGGATTTAAAAACCTCTCTAATCTCATCACCTTCATAATTTCCATCAAAGTAAAATGGAATTTTCAAATTTCTATATAACTTAAATGTTATTATAATTCTATAATTAATGATGACTTTATTTAATCTTATTCAATGTGACAATTACTTTTTAAGTTTGATGCTGATAACAATTTTTTACATAAGAAATTAGTTTGCATAAGAACATTAATATTAAATTTTAATTTAAAATATCAAAACATTATTAATCTATTTAAAATTTTCTGAAAAATTTAGTGCGGAAACACTACTTTTTTTTCCTAAGATTAACATTCTTTTGTATATATAAGTTTAGCATCTATGACACGCTTCTCTTTTGTATAAATCTTTGTGAACAAATTAATTAACTACATAAATTTTACTTGATTTTAGATTTAACCTATAAGTTAAGTCTCTATGGAGTGTCAATTAAGCTAATATAACATAAAATTAAAAAAATAAAAATGAAGTAATCGAAATTACTTTCATAACTAAAGTTTTTCTTACATCATTTTCGTAAGATATTGTAACAGTATTAAGAATAGTTAACATTGGAGATGATAATTCAAATATGGTAACTTGAAATCAACAAGCTCGATATAAATTAACAGATTAAGTTCGATTTGATCAATTTTTGGGTTGGGTTCAAAATGTTTCTAAAAGCTTGAGCCCATTTTGGTGCAAAAATTATTTAAAAATAATGTTATTTTGAGTAAAATAATGTTTTTACTCTTATTTTAATTTAAAAATAAAAATAGGATCGACCAAGTTTCGATCTTGTAGGCTTAATTGAACTTAAGCTTGACCTCGAACGGGTTGCGTTGGGACATATCAAACTCCAAACTAGGTTAGAATTGAATAAAAAATTTTCATACCGAGGTCAGTTGACTATTGCCAACTCTGATTGACATGACATAAGAAGAAGAGTAACATCATTTGAGCTTTAAAAATAAATAAATTAGAAATTGTGAAACTTGGCCAAAAAGAGCAGTGTACGCAGAATCTAATACAAAAAGGACACCCTGGAGGGCATAAATAAACATATGTTGCTACTATCCTTCAAAATTTTAGAAAGAATTCAAGAAGAAACTACTATCCCTCTCCGTAACCAAAGTAACATGTAAATATTTCCAAAGTTCAACGTGTATCAAATAAAAGTTAACCACAAAGAGGATGCAAAAGGATGCAAAGAGCATAAGAATGTTCTAATCTCTATTAGAAAATTTTATTTCTATTGGTTATTAATTAATTATTATAATAATATAATTAAATGAATTAAAGTTTAGTAAAAAAATGACACCTTATTAAAATTATTATAAATTGTTATTAAATTTCTTGCAGTTAAACAAATATTACATACATCAAATTTTCTTTAACTCATTAAGTGTATTAAGGAAGGTTAAAAAAATTGTGCAAATCACTCCTTTTAACATTTCACAAAAATATATAAGTTAGTCTTTTTTATTTGGAAATTGAATTATGTGTATATTATAGATGAAACTATTACAAGCATTACAATGAGTTTAAGGCTATTAGCTGAACATTCAAATACAAAATATGAGAAAGCATATGGCAAAAGTTTCTCTATGTTGACTTGAGAGATCATTAGTACCCTAACACTTTGAGTGCATAAAGTGAAATTAATGAGAGGGTGTTGATTTTTTTACTATATTTGATTTTGAAAATATTGTTGGAACATTTGCTTATTTGTGTAGTTTATGAGAACTTATATTAAGAATTAGTTGTTTCCTATTGTATTTTGGTTTAGATTAATTTGACATGGTGATTTGGGTTATAAAGGGATGAATTGAGAAGTGAAAGAGAAAGATATGGAGAGAGGTTGATAAGTCTTAACTATTATACACTTAAGAGAAAAAAATTCTCTAATTGTGAGAATTTGATAGCAAGCATAAAGTACACATATTTCATATTAATTGGCATTGTTTTGATTGATAACATGTTTGTAATTATTGATTATAATTACATATTTTTTTTTTTCAATTTTATTAGAGATTTGGATCAAAATAAGTTAAAAACAAAAATTGAGCAAAGAAGGAATAAGATGAAAATTTTGAAAAAAAAAAAAGCAAAAGCCTACAGGGGAAAAGTTTTAAAAGAGGTCTAAACACAAGCTGTGCTTATGCCTTAGCTAATATGACTCTCTAAAAAATAAACATGATTAAATGGATGATACCTTTCTAAAGTCAGTAGATCAAAGTTATTTATGCCCTTATTTTACTTTATTTTGGAGTTTTGATTAGGTCAAATTTGTTTTGGAAAGGCAATCCCCATAGAAGTGGGATTCTTTAAATTTATCCTTGATCATAGCTTTTATCCCTTATATTTAGGAAGATTAGATAGTTTTGGGATTATTCATAGGAAATAGATATAGGAGCTAGCCCCATACCATCTCCCTCTTATCTTAGTTCATTTTAGTTTTTCTATATTATTAAATAGTTCTTTATCTTTCTTTTATGTTTTTTTAAGAACCATGTGCAACAAAACTCTCTTTCTAATCAAAATTTAATTGAAGTTTGATTACTTAAAAATTGTGAGATCTAACTGTTCTTCTTTACTCTTTTGTTCTTTAGTGTTTATATATCTTTTAAGGCCTATCATTCAATTATCAAAATAATACATTACCAATTAGAATGATTAAAGATATAATTATTTGATTTTTCTAATGCTTAATAGTGAAACAGCATAGTTTAATGTAGGATATTTTGTGCATATTATGTAGGTATATTTTAATCATGTTATGTGGATATAAAATCTAGGCTCGATAAAGTGAGCTTAAGTGTTTATTAGCTAGAATTAGCAATCTCTCTAGTTTTTAATGTAGCTAAGAGAATTAATCATAGAGCTTGTTTTGGTTAACAAAGAAGTAAGGAGAGATAGGTAGTTAGAGCTTGTTAACAACCATAACCAATTTACTAAGGAATGTATGAGTTTATCTTTACATCAATGATAAATTCAAAGAATCAATACTAAAATCATAACTTAGGCTAGATGTTCGTTTTCATTTGATTTCATTAAATTGCATTCTTAATTAGTTTTTATTCTTTAATTTTAATTTTTTTCAAATTATGTCTTAAAATCTCCCTTTATTTTGTTTTGTTTTATTAACTCAATATAAGATGTTTATTATCTTAGCGTATGAATTATACTTCTGCTTTCAATTTTTCATACAATCCCTAAGATTCAATATATGATGGTCATTCTTAAATTCAAGAATTAAGATAAAATATAATAAATTCAATCCAATCAATAACTATTCATGCATAAATAATTGAAATATTCCACATAAAGTATATCCCTAAACTTAATTTGGGATTTAGCTATTAAACATAATGAAATTCAAACAAAAATGAATTAATCTTATCATAAAATAAAATAAAGGAAAAAGAAGTAGAGTAGATGTTCCTGATTGCTTCTAAGTGGAAGTGAATCTTCCACCAATCTTGCTCCTATGTTCTCTTAGTGCTAAGAAAACCTAAAACGAGAATTCAATCAAAAGCAACCAATAAAGGCTCTCTTTGGTTAACCCTAATTATGATATTTTCTAGCCTATGGTTATATATAAGAATTCTAAGTTCACTAAAGTTAAGTTTTTGTATGTGAAATCTATGTAACAAGCCTAGTGTCTGAGTCGCTCTAGACATGGGTGCATGTTAGGTTTTGTATTTCAATAGTTTTTTACTGCAATACGTATGGTGTTAGTTCTTCATTACTTCTTACTTCAATTTTTTATACTTTCAAGCTTGAATGGAACTTTAATGCCTTCTAAAAGCTTATTGTCCATCATATTAAGTCCTACTGACTCTAGTTTCACTTTGATTGGACAACCATAGAAAATAGTTAACGTATCAAATACACAAGACTCCCTACTTTGCGAGGATCTGGAGAGAGCCATAATGTATGCAACCTTTTCTTTGTATTTTTAATCAGCAATTCTTAAGTTCTATTTTCTGGCTAATGCTCGTTTTAAGTTTGAATGGTGTGTTGGGAATATTTAACACTTAATTCTCTCTTGATTATTTCTGAAGCTCAGATTACGCCAGACCATATAATATTACCTTCCAGAAAAAAATCTCGATCAAAATTCAAAAGGACCGGTAGACATTCATGTAGCCCATAAACAGATCATTTAATCTGCAGGAATACTTTTAACTCTTTTCGTTTGTTATATAGATCATACAAACAACAAGAAACAGCCAACCTCTCGCCTTGTCAATGTAGGGAATCATATCTTCCATTATTAAGCTTTCTCGCTTCGCAGTTCAACTACTTGTCCATCCAGATTAAACA
>JANTNU010083486.1:0-17441 GCA_024752395.1 Erythroxylum havanense
TATTTATTTTAAAAATAAAATATTTTTATTAATAAATATTATATAAAAGATTAAAATAAATTTAAATAAAATAATTTATTTTTAAGTTTAATTTAAATTAAAATTATTATTAGTAATAAAAATATTTATTTTATTTTAACATAAAAATTAAACAATCACAATAAAAATTTAACTAAATAATTAATTATAGAAACTTTGAAAAAAAGGAGGAGGGAGGAAGAGAGAAAGCCGGGAGAGTAATTTTTTAAAAAATTTGAAAATTTTACTAATTAATTCTTATATTTTCAAAGTTTTCGCTACTGATCGGATTCTATAATGCCAGAAGATGTTTCATCAGTACTGTACCTGAAAGATGTAATTTTTAAGTTTTATATTATTTATTAATCTCTTTATATTTTAATTAAAATATTATTTTAAAAATATATTATTATTTTAATCTTTGAAAATACTACATTTATTATCTCATTAATAAATTATATTTGTCAAATTTTAGTATCTTTATTTATTTCATTATATTTTAATTGAAAATTTTTAAATTATTATTGTTAAAAATTAATCATTATTTTATAGTGAATTTGTTTAATAAATTGAATTATTAATTAGTATATATAAATAAATTTGCTTAAAATAATTTAAGATTGTTTTAAAATAGTATTTACACTATAAAGAGCACATTTAAAGGACATTACAAAAGATAAACTTTCTTCGTGACTTTCTTTAAACATATTTTAAATTTTATAAATTTTTAGGTAAACGATAATATGGAAATATATTTTTATTTTTTTTATTTTTTAAAATTTAAGTTAAATTTAATCTTAGTTTAAAATTTTAAATTTATTATATATTAATAAACATTATGTGTATTTTTATATCAAAATATTTTATTTTATATCATTTTTTGGTTATTTTATAATTTTTATTCGCATTTATTATATATAAATTTTATAACCATCTAACACTAGTTGATCTCTAAATTTCAAATTTTTGCTTTAACCGATTTAATGTCTAGTTTGATTTGGCTGAGTAAAGTCTGCTTTTTTTCATTTCGAATGTATGAAATTTTTTGTCTTTTTCATTTATTAATTAAAAAATATTATTAATATAGTAACAGAAGTGACCCAGCCACCCAAGGTTTTTTTTGGATTTGAGAAAACTCAGTAGGCGGGCCAAGCAAGCATACCTCTCTGAGGATCCAACTGACGCATCACCCTACAGGCGGGTCAAGCGGGCGCACCTCATCATTGAGGGCCCAATTAGTTCTCCATCTACAAGTAAAACCTCGGTTGCCTCAGGCTCTTACAAAAGGAGCTAGCATGGAATCGAACCTGGGACCTAACCAAAATCAAGCCCCGCTCTCAACCATCAAACCACACCCCTTAAAGGGCAGCCGCCCAAGGTGACAACATGAAAAGGACATATGTATGGCATCGGTACTGTAATTGAAAGATACTCACCGGTGGATACAGAAAGCGGACGTAGATACTTAGGTTGTAAGTAGTGCAAATGAAACAACGTCCCAATTATATTTTCTGAAGTCGAAGTGAACTTCTTCTGCCATATCTTATGATCTGGTCATCAATGAGATTCCCCTGTTTGCTTCTACCTATGTTGTTTCGCAAATTGTTCAAGAGTGGCAGTGACATGAATATATAACCATCAAAACATGATTTTGAACTCCTGCAGACACATTTTTAACTTAACAAGTTGTTTTCCAATTTAACTTGGTAATTAATACCATTAGTTTGAGACAGTGGAGTTAGTTGCATGTATGCTTTGTAATATAGCAGAAGCAAAATCAACCTTTTAGGTTACTAAAAATAAAGTGTATACATATTAATTATAATCAAGAATTCCATATTTAGTAAATGACTTACCAAGGCATATAAGAATAAGAGTTATTAATTAAGAAAATATATTGAGTTTATCCAATAGAAAGGTTCTTAACAAAAGAATGTTTTACAAAATGAGCAGAAAATGAAATATAAAATTGCCATGCATCATGAACATGTTTTCAGTTATTAAGATAAAACTTACTCATGACACTTTCACTTTAGTGGATAGTAAGATAAAACTTGTCTGTTGATTCGCTATGTCTTACCAGTTTAATTATATTTGGATGGCTAATAAACCATTCTAATAGGAATAAGACCAAAAAGTGTCATGAAAATAGAGGGGAAAAAAAAGATGATAGACCCTAGAAGAAGAAGAAGCGGAGGACACCCCCTACCCTAGCAGACAAAGAAAGGGCCCAGACAGATGTACAGTGCATGTGCATTTGTCCTACATAAATTCCGTGGATGATTCCACCATAAATTCCGCAAAAAACTCCACATACAAGAAAGTTTTTTGGAACAAACGCATCCGTATACTTGTTCAGTTCCCCAGGAGTAAAACAAATCATATTTGCAGAACATACCAACAAGAATTGAGTTGCTTTATTTGATAACAGAAGTCTAACCAACTAGTCATCATCTACAAGCAAATTGGGATTACTACTTTTCGTAGGAAAAATAAAATTTCCTCAGTTCAGTTAAAGAAATCAACCAAAACCTTAACTTACTATCATCCTAAATTGTTGAATCCCTACAATGCTAATTTGAGACAAAAGAAGTAATATCCCTGACGACAATATTCATAATTCAACAAGCACCCAGATTGTCACCAAGAATTGCTAAAAATACTATCGAATACCACAAGGCCTTAAATTAGCCAGTACGAGACTCATTGCATCGGTGATGATAGTGTTCTGACCGAGACGGAGATATATGAGGAATGAAAAAAGAAAAACTTAACTTGGTGGTAGAAACTGGGAATCGGCTGATTGACAGTGACCGGTCTAAATCCCCACATTTTTTAACTCGATGGAAGAAAATGGGAAGATCCGTAAAGATCTGATCTCTAGTCGACCGGTGAAATGCGCCGAGTACAACTGTAGGGGAGGTTCCAGTAGGTAGTAGAAATAGTTAGAGGTGGAGGAGAGGGGAAGATAGCAGCGAAACTTTTTTTTGGTAGGTGCGAATAGCAAATATTTGAGAGCCAATCAGAATTTGTATCTCTTTTCTATTGGTGGGGGCGAAAAGCAAAGACTTGAGAGGCAATCAGAATTAGAATCTCTTTTTTACTTTTGGACGACTGGTCTCTGGGTTAGCGCGTAGGCCTAAATTTGCGTTTGGACTTTGGATAGCAACGAAACCCTCACGGCTTGACATGCACATTGAGCATGTTTTAAGCAGAAAAATGTTGGAGATGTCTCATAGTTTCGGACAAGTATCGGGTCAACTTGAACATGCACGTCATGCATCGATGTACAAGTTGACGATCACAGAAGATCAAGATTAGTTGGTTACTTGGTAGTTAGGATTTGAGCATTATAAATACTGTAATTCAAGTTGATTTGAGAGACAACATTCTGTAAAATGACAATCAATAACATTTGAGGAAAACTCAACGAATTGTTGAGTTCTAGACATTGCTCTGTTCGACTCTGTTTTGAAAAACTCTCTCGCTCTAAAACTTCTCTCTAGTCTACAGGGTTCTTTCTTGGTGGTCTTGGTGTATGATCGATTGGTAACAACAAAGTAGTATCAAAGCTAAATTCTTAAGGGATCTATGGAGGTATAGGTGAGGAACTGGCCCGGAAGGTAACTCTTTCTCAAATAAGGCGTGACGGCAAGCGTGGAACACTCGGAAATGGCTGAGAGCTCAATGCTTAGTCTACAACCGACGATATTCAATGGCGAAGGATATCAAATATGGGCGATTAAGATGGAGGCTTACCTGCAAGGTCAGGACTTATGGGAACCAATCGATGAAGATTATGCGGTTGAGATTTCAGATGATGCTTCGATCGCTCAGCTACGGTGGCTAAGGGAAAAGGTGACGAAGAAAGCCCGAGCCAAATCTTGCTTGCACCAATCAGTATCACCCTCGATTTTTACCAAAATTATGGGATTCACTTCGGAAAAGAAATATGGGACTTCTTGAAGCAAGAGTACGAGGGTGATGAGAAAATGAAGAACATGAAGGTCTTGAATCTTTTGAGGGAATTCAACAGAATTCAAATGAAAGAAGATGAAAAGAGTCAGAACTACTGTGATCGTTTGATTCTGTTGGCAGACCAAATCAGGCTTTTAGGAACTGAATTCAAAGATCAACGGCTAGTACAAAAGTTGCTTGTATCGGCTCCTGAAAAATATGAAGCAACAATTGTTTCTTTAGAAAACACGAAGGATATAGGACAAATGAGGCTTGCTAAAGTGGTGAACGCCTTGCAAGCTCAAGAACAAAGATTCTTGATGAGAAAGACAGAAGCTACGGAAGGTGCGTATCGAGTCTTTGCCAAATCAGAGACTCAAGAAAATTCAAGAAGAAGAAAAAGAAAGGTGGATCGAACCCTAAAGGCACTCATACACGCCAGAAGCAGGCGAGCAAAAATACAGAAGGAGATAAGGTAAACAACTACAATCCCTGTCCACATTGCAGTAAGTCTAACCATCTTGCCGTTAGATGTTGGAAAAGGCCCGATGTAGAATGCCGAAGGTGTCATCAGAAATGACACATGGAGGCAATCTGTAAGAAAGAACCACTACAGGAGGCAGTCAATGTACAGGTGACCGAAGAGGAAGAAAAACAACTTTTTGTGGTAGTTGGGGATCAGATCAAGAACTACCCATCTGATTGGCTAATCGACAGTGGATGCACAAGTCATATGTCTCCGAATCCAAGGTTGTTCAAGACTCTGAACAAAGAGGTAAGAGCATGAGTAAAGCTTGGAAATGGGGACAACATACGGGTGGAAGGGAAAGGTCAAGTAGAGCTTGAACCAAGAAGGGAATTAAGATCATTTTGGACGTATTATATGTCCCAAAGATCCAACATAATCTCCTGAGTGTAGCACAATTAATCGAGAAAGGTATGACCCTGCACTTTGAATCGAATACTTGCAAAGTTTTTGATGATCATGGACAGGAAATTCTATGCACTCGAATGAGGAATAAGAGTTTCTCAATAAAACCCGAAGAGTTGCATCAAGAAGCGCTAGTGGGAGACTCAACTGAACCAAATCTCTAGCATCGAAGACTCGGACATTACCATATGAAGGGGTTGGAGGCAGTGAGAAGGAAGAATATGGTCGAGGGCTTACCAACAACACCGTACGTGCATATGCCATGCAAAGTTTGCATGATGGGAAAGCAAGCAAGGGCATCATTTCAGAAGGCAACTTGGAGAGCTAAAGAAAGATTGGAGCTATTGCACATGGATGTTCGTGGTCCCATGCCTGTGGCTTCCCTGAGTGGAAGCAGATATTTCCTCTTGATCATTGATGATTACTCCAGAGACGCCTGGATCTACTGTCTAAAGAGCAAGGGAGAGGTAGCTAAGGTGTTCAAGGAGTTCAAAGTCTATATTGAAAACCAAACGAACCTAAACATCAAGTCGGTGAGGACGGATAATGGTTCAAAATTTTTATCTAACGAGTTTAGCTTGATTTGTAAATTAGCAGGGATAAAACACCAGCTCACCACGCCTTACACCCCACAGCAGAATGGCGTAGTAGAGAGAAGAAATTGAACTGTGGTGGAAATGGCGAGGTGCATGCTGGAGGAGAAGCAGCTACCGAAGGAATTCTAGGCGGAAGCAGCAACTACTGCCTGTTTACTGCTGAACAGAGTGTACTCCCGAACACTCGAGGATAAAACTCCGCATGAACTATGGTATGGTTTTAAGCCAAAGTTGAGTAACTTGAAGATATTCAGATCTCTGTGTAGCGTCCTCATTCCTCAAGCCAAGAGAAGCAAGCTAGACGGAAAAACAGTGTCGGTGATCTTCGTAGGATATTCGGAGATCAGTAAGGTGTATAGAGTGTATTTTCCAGACCAGAAGAAACTAAAGGTCAGTAGGGATGTATATTTCTTCGAAGACGAATGTTGGAGCTGGGCTGGAGTCGGGGAGGCAGACGGAGTCAGAAATCTAATCATGAGATTGCCCTTAAATACTCCAGAAATAGTAGATAACCTGAATTATCATGAAGAAGAATGGGAGGCAGACCTGGAGATATTGAGGACCCAAATTAACCACGTGATCAGGGAGAGTGGACTTCTGAAGAGGAGCCCATTTTCGAAGAAGAGGGTGAGGATGACTTCGATCATATACCGATAAGAGGAATGAGGAGCCTAGCGGAAATATACGAGAGAAGCAACGAAGCGGTTCTTGAGCCAACCCGGACCTCCAAAATGGGTAAAAGCCATGGAAGAGGAAATGTCGATGATAGACAAAAATCAAACCTGGAGTTTGGTTGATAAACCACCGAATAAGAAATCCATAGGATTAAAGTGGGTGTTCAAGACGAAGCTTAATCCAAATGGCTCTGTAAACAAATTGAAGGCGAGGCTCGTTGTAAAAGGGTATGCGCAAGTTGAAGTGATTGACTTCAGAGAGACGTTTGCTCCAGTGGCACAAATTGAGACGATCTGATTATTGATGGTGCTGGCAGCTGATAGAGGGTGGAAGATGCATCAAATGGATGTGAAGTCCGCCTTCCTCAATGGTATCCTATAAGAAGAAATTTATGTTCAGCAATTGGAGGGCTTCGTAATCAAAGGAAATGAGGAAATGGTTTATAAGCTGAACAAAGCCCTTTACGAGCTGAAGCAAGCACGTCGGTGTTGGTATGCTAGAATCGATGAATTTCTTTTGGAAATTCAATTCAAACGAAGCTGCAGTGAGCCGACATTGTATGTGCGTATAGAAGAAGGAGAAGTGACAGTGGTAGCGATTTACGTAGATGATTTGCTGCTTACTGGAAGTTCTGAGAAGCAAATTGATCACCTAAAGCAGCAATTCAAGAGCACCTTCGAAATGACAGATCTCGGAGGTATGAAATATTTCTTAGGCATAGAGGTATCTCAACGAGAAGGGTGCATTACCGTATGCCAAAAGAAATATATTCGGGATGTATTGAAAAGGTTCAAAATGGATCAGTGTAAGCCAGTGACAACTCCAATCTACCCAAAAGAGAAGTTGGTGAAGAAGGAAGGAGACGATGAAGTTGATAAGAAGAACTATCGAAGTATGATCGGATGTCTCATATACATCACTGCTACAAGATCGGACGTTCTGTACTCTGTAAGTGTATTTTCCAGATTCTTAAGTGATCCAGGAAAGCAACATGTGATGGCGGTAAAAAGAATCATGAGGTATTTGAAGGGAACGTCTGATTACGGATTGCAATATGAGAAGACAGGAAAGTGCGAGCTCATGTGCTATGTTGACAGTGGTTGGGGTGGAGCAACAGAAGACATGAAGAGCACTACCGAATATTGTTTGACACTAGGCTCAGCATGTTTTTCATGGAATTCGAAAAAGCAAGAATTGGTGACACTCTCAACAGCGGAAGCAGAATTAGTGGGGGCCACAGCAGCAGCCAAGCAAGTAATTTGGGTGTGAAAATTGCTAGCGGATTTACAAGTTTGATTAGGAGGAGCTACTGTGGTTAACATTGATAATCAAGTCGCAATTTCAATCTCGTTGAATTCGGTTTTTCATGGAAAAACCAAGCATTTCAAACTTAGATATTATTATCTAAGAGATATTCATCAGGAAGGAGAATTGAAGTTTCAATACATTCATATGGATGATTAGATTGCGGACTTGTTTACAAAAGGATTCAATCCTTCACGTTTTGAGCAATTAAGGAAAATGTTTGGAATCCAGAAGCTGAACCTCTGATCCAAGGAGGAGTATGTTGGAGATGTCTTAGAGTTTCGGACAAGTATTGGATCAACTTGAACATGCACGCCATGCATCGACATACAAGTTCACAATCACAGAAGATCAAGATTAGTCGGTTACTTGGTAGTTAGGATTTGAGTATTATAAATACTGTAATTCAAGTTGATTTGAGAGAGAACATTCTATAAAGTGACAATTAATAACATTTGAGGAAAACTCAACGAATTGTTGAGTTCTGGACATTGCTCTGTTCGACTCTGTTTTGAAAAACTCTCTCGCTCTAAAACTTCTCTCTAGTCTACAGGGTTCTTTCTTGGTTGTCTTGTTGTATGATCGATCGGTAACAAAAAAAAACATATGTTTTTTCTGGTGTAAATGAGAGAGAAAATATTATGTCTTAGGGTAAACTTTTTGCGTGAACTTCCATTGTTTACTAGTATGACATGAGATAACGCGTCCAACACTAGCCATCCTCTCTTTTCTTAAGGTGGGTGGAGGTCTTGATGTTTTCAATGGCTTTTAGGAAATTTTGGGGTGCAAAGCTGAAACCAAAAGGCATCATTTGTTTCAACTTAAATCTACCCCAAAATCCCCTCCTTCCGTTGAGTCATTTTTTCTTCTTGTTTTGTTCTTTAGTCTTCTCTATGTAAATCATTTTCCATCATCCATCGTCCTTTGCTCTCGTCCATCAACCCATCGTCTTTAGTTAAGTTTCGATTAGTCGTCCATGGTGCTTTGCTCTCGAGTTTATTTTGTCTGAAAAAATTTCGTTGTTAAATGCTTATATATATATGAATGTCGGTTTTGTTTTGATGGAATGTGGGTATCTGTTAGTGTCTTTATTTTCTATCTTTTTGTGTGTTATTGTTTTTTAAGGTTTAAAGTTACACTTATTAAAAATTAATTGTTTTTTAAGGTTTAAAGTTACACTTAATAAAAATTAATCTTATTTTATGTCAAGGTATATTTTGAAACCAACCAAATAGAAAGAATTACCAACATGTTAAGATAAAAAGAGTTGAACTAGGTGTTGAACCTAACTAGACATGACCTCATTCGGTGATACGTACGTGACAGTCAGCAGCAGTGCATTTAACGCAAAAAAACACAACCTATGCACTTTACTTAAAAACGCACATTATCAGCGTAGGTTAAAAAAACACAAGCGAATAATAAGGTGGACACCAAGGGGTTTATTTGTCACATCAAAGCTATAGTAGCGAAGAGAAGAGAACAAAAAATAGAGTAGCGGGAGGAGAATAGTGGTGGCTCAAATAACAAAAATAGGAGAACCAAGGAGAATGCAGCTGAAAAGAGGAGAACAAGACATGCCCATAGAGGGGGATAACGCCTAGCAAAAAAATAGAAAAAAATCAAGCAATAAGGACAATGAATGGACAGGAAATAAAGAAGAAAATCAAGAACACCTAAAATGTGGACAATCCAAAATAGTTAGGAAAAATTGTAATGTTAGGTAACTAAACTCTTATTTCTTGGTTTACGGAATCCTAATTATTAAACTCTGAATATTGTGAGACTTTCTTTCTTTATTTGAATCGATTTATTAGTCAAGTATTAATTATTTTTTTGGGTTATTGTTTGATTGTTTGATTTTACAGCTAAGTGCGCAATTAGTTTATGATTTTATTAAATCAATTGTTAGATTACATAGGTTGACGTTCAATTCTTTTAATCAAAAGTAGTGACTAGGATTTTTGTTTACTACGTTAAGGACATGATTCTAGGAAAAATAGTTGTCTAGGCTAAATATACATCGTATGTATATTGTCTAGTTCGTCGATTTTCTTGATTTATAAAGTTATTAATTAATTAAATCTAATATCGTATCCATGTTATTGATTAATAAGGGTTAATTTGAATACATGTTTCGGTTAACTAAACATAAGAGAAAATAAGTAAAGAAACTTACCACGACGAATGCTTAACTAATAAATTGATTATTTAATGTCGATGATCAACACAAGTTCAGTAATGAAGGAGATCAGAAACCATGATTTATGCCTATTGATTGTTAAATTTTCATTGTTTTGTTATTAGTTTTTTTAAATTTCGTATTCCAATTAAATTCTGTTTAATTCATAATTAAAAACCCACCTTCTATCGCGTAACTACTAAGTTCTGAATTCCTCGTGAGAACAATCCCTACTTTTCACTACTATATTAATTTGTGTTGCAAGAAGTTAGTTTCTTTTTATATTTAGTTGCAGACAACAACATTCACCAAAATTTGGTATTGTTGTCAGGTAGTTTTTGACGGTTTATGTACATTATGCGTTCGAATCAATTTAAAAATTTGCAATACAATCCTGAAATTGAGAAAGCAACAAAGGCATTAAGAAAGCAGACAAAAGAAATACAATAAGTACTGAGAGAAGAACGACAGAGGGAAAGGAACATAGCTGAAAATCGCACTTTACGCTTGAAAGATTTCACAATTTGTATGAAAAGTATTTTCATTATTTCTCACACTCATGTACTGTAGAGTGAGTGTTTATATACACTTTTTGTAATAACACTACAGCTGGAAAAATTTTATGGTTACAACAAAAGAATGTACAGATATTATAATGGATGTCCCTTCTAGAATATTTGTCATTGCTCAGCTGATGGATTTTTATATTTGTGGGCTGATTGTTTGTGAGATGGACTTTGTGATTTATGTGTTGAAGAGTGATATGTTGAATGGTCCTTTCCATGCCCCCTCAAACGCAAGCTTCGTGGGATGTGAAGATTGAGTTTGCCACATAAGACGAAGTGTGGTGCGATAGTCATCGGTTTAGTGAAGAGATCTGCGAGTTGGTCTTCAGAGCTAACATAGTTAATCTCTAGGGTTTCATCAGCAACTCGATCACAGATGAAATGTACATCAATTTCAAAGTGTTTCGTTTGAGTGGGGTACACAACATTTTGCGACAAGGCTCTGGCTCCATTGTTGTCGCACCAGATGATTGGGCGATGAGAGGGTGCAAACCCTAATTTGGAGAAAAAGGATAAAAGCTGAATAATCTCAATCGCGAGGGTCAAGAGAGCCTAATATTCTACCTCGGTACTGGAGCGAGCAACAACCGATTGCTTTTTGGAGCTCCATTGGATGAGATTCCCTCCCAAAAAGACACATCCTCCGAAGGTGGATTTTCGATCATCAACAAAGCCAGCCCAGTTAGAGTCGAAAAAGGCTTGGATTTGCAAAGGGGGACGAAGAAGGACGAAAAAGGGGTTTTGTTTCAATAGTACCTTATAAGTATCGAAGAATCCTCTTTAAAGTAACCGAATGTGGTTGAAGTGGATTAGTCAAAAATTGACTTAATTAGTTGACGATGAAACATATATTAGGAAGACTGTGGCATAAATACTGAAGATCACCAACAAGGCTACGATAATCTGAAGGATTTGCAATGGGATCACCATCAAAGGCAAAGAGCTTCTGGCCAAGAGAGACAGGAGTGGAACACGACTTATAGGTATGCATATTGGCCCTTTGTAGGAGATCATGAATGTATTTTTTTGAGATAGATACAGACCTGTAGAATTTCTGTGGACTTCAAAACCAAGAAAGTAGTGTAAAGAACAAAGAGTCTTGAGAACAAATTGCTTATGTAATCGATGAATGAGATGTTGTATGGCTTTTTTATTATTGCCAATAATTAGTATGTCATCAACATATACTATAAGATATAATTTGATTTGTTTCTTATGAAGATAAAATAAGGAGGTGTCACATTTGGAGGGTGTAAACTCCCAATTTTGAAGAGCTTGTTTGAGGGTGAAAAACCAGGCTCGAGGAGCCTGCTTTAACCTATATAGTGCTTTAGAAAGACAAAAAAAATGAGTAGGATAGGTTGAATTGACATACCTTTGTGGTTGATGAATGTAGACTTCATCTTGTAGGACCCCAATAAGAAAAACATTATTGATGTCAATCTGCTGAATGTCCCACTAAAATGATACAACTAGAGATAGGATGACTTTAATGGTGGAGGATTTGACGACTGGATTGAAAGTTTTTGTAAAATCCACACTTAGGTTTTGATTAAACCCTTTTGTCACCAAACGAGCCTTTTCTTTGTCAGAGGAGCCATCTAAGTGATACTTCACTCAAAAAACCCATTTTGTGCCCAAAACACTCATGATAAGATGATAAGGAACAAGGGTCCAGGTTTGATTTTTGTGTAGAACATGCATTTCAGTATCCATAAAAGCCTTCCAAGTAGGATCCTGTAAGGAAAAAGAAATAGATTGGGGTTCTTTGATGGGTGAGGGAGATAGAGGAGTGTGATAAAGTTTAGGTTTGAAAATGTCACTCTTGGAGCGAGTTTGCATTGGATGAGGTAAAGAGGAAATGGGAGAGGATGAGGTAAAGAGGAAATGGGAGAGGATGAGGTAAAGAGGAAATGTGGAGAGGATGAGGTAAAGAGGAAATGGGAGAGGAAATAAGGGTGGTTGGTGAGCTGTGAGGAAAAACAAATGGTGAAGGTAAAATTGAAGACAAAGTAGGAGAATTTACCTATAATAGAAGTAAGTTTGGAGAAGCTCTTGATGAACAATCCTTCGGTAGGGAACTACTGACAATAGGCTGCACAGAAGAAGAAGGAGCTTTTAGGAGGGAGATGGGTAAATGAGAATGAGCTTTGTGTGAAGGGAGAGTTAAGGTTGATGGTTTTGAAAAAAAGTAGAGGATAAGCATATTTTGATTCATTAAAGACAACATGGCGAGAAATATAGATTTGTCCATGAGCATTAAGACATTTGTACCTATTATGAAAAAGACTAATGATTGTAAGTAAGGATAGCAACTACAGCCAAAGGGCTTTAGATAATCATAGGCTGGTTGTTTGTTATACAGAAGTTCGTAAGGTAATTTGTGATTGGTAATGAGACTGGGCAAGTGATTTATGAGATAAGTGGCTGTGAGAAAGGCTTCTAGCCAGAAGGAGAGAGGTATAGAGGCATGGGAGAGTAGAGTGAGGCCCTTTTTTAATGATGTGACGATGTTTCCTTTCGGAAACACCATTTTGTTGATATGTATAGGGACAAGATAGTCTTAGTGTGATGCCTTGTGCTGTAAGATAAGGTAGAAATGATTGGTATTCCCCTCCATTATTAGTATAAAATGCCTTTATTTTGTGATTAAATTGTAATTCCATATGTGATTTGAACTTTAGGAAGGTTGAGAAGGCTTCGGATTTGAGTTTTAGTGGGTAGAACCAAGTAAATCTGGTATAGGCATCAATAAAAATAATGTAATATCTATGCCCTTCTGTTGATAGAGTTGGGGAAGAACCTATATGTCTGAATACACAATTTCAAAAGGCTTAGTAACATTAATTGAGTGATTTTGAAAAGAAAGTTGACGTAACTTTGTAACTTTACAAGCATCACAGAATTTAAGAGTGTGCATATCAACATGAAAATTTATAGATTTGGCAATCTTTGATGGGATAGATAGAGAAGGATGTCCCATTGTAGCATGTAGCACATTTGCATCTACAGCAGTAACATAGGCAGTAGGAGAAACAAAACTAAAAGAATAAAGTGCAGCAGATTGAGCAAGAGAGGATTTAGATGTTGTCTTGAGGTGATACAGACCATTCTACAGAGCTCCCTATAGAAAAGTGCTTCCTGAAAGCTCGTCCTTAAAAAATCAACCATTATGAGAAAATTCAACAACGATATCATTATCTTTAGTAAGCTGAGAAACGCTTAAAAGATTACGGGCTATGGAAGGTACATGTAAAATGTTTGTGAGATGTACTGGTGTAGATGAAGTATTGAATTTAAAAGAGGATGAACCAGTGTGTGTGATAGGTAAAATATTACCATTTCCTACAGCCAGATGATCATTCCCAGTATAGGGAGAGTTGATACTCAGATTTTGAGTGCCAGGAGTGACATGATTTGTTGCACCACTGTCAACAAACCAAGTAAACTCAGATGATGGTTCAGATGATACAATTGGCTGTTGTGGAACCATATTGTGATTAGGGGAACCAAAGTGCACATAATTTTGCTTGAGGTGAGGTATTATATCCAATGTAGGCATGCACAGGTTGAGAAGGGGATCGTCAGGGTTGCTGAAGCTGTGGAGGACCCTGCCAGTGCTGATTAAATCATTTGTTGCACTACAGAGTTGAATGATTTGGTTTTTGACCAAGTTGATAGAATACCGAGAACTAGATCTACCTCTTCTTCCTCTTGCTCCACGACCACGTCCGCAATGTCTACCACCAGAAAAGATAGAGGAATGAGTGTTACTTGCAAGGTTTGTAGATGGTGTTGAAATCTGAGACATAGCATTTTGTTGGTCTAGACAAGTTTCATGCATAAGAAGAGAGCTTTAAACATCTTATAAGGAGGAAAATGTCATAGTGTTCGATAATAGACACACAATAGGATCATAATCTTGTCCTAAGCTAGCAAGAACACTAAGAATTAACTCAGATTCAGAGACTAGATGACCATCCAAAAGGAGAGAATCACCAATAATCTTTATCTTCTGCATATATATACTAATAGTGTCTGATCCCTTTTTGATAGATGATAGTTGTTGTTTTAATTGCAGGACTTTAACCATGCTGGTTTGAGCAAATAGCTTCTTAAGAGTAACCCAAACTTCAACAGAAGATTGAGATTGAGTAATAAGATTAACAATGTCATCATCAACAGTTGATAATAACCAGCAGAGAAGGAGTTGGTCAGATCTACACCATAAGTGATACTCAGGATTGGACTGAGGAGAACTATCATTGGAAGGGATAAAGGTAGCAGAGATCACAGAGGAAGGAGAGATGAATTTTTTCAGCTCCAGGCGCGAATCGCAGCCAAAACCTGGACTCTCCAAGTGATATAATTTGAATGGGTAAGCTTGGTAATGGTAAAGTTTAGAGATTTAGCAAGAGAAGGAAAGTTAAGAAGCTGATCAGATGATAAATTAGCAGTAGCAACGGAAAAATACGGAGAAGCAGCCATAGACGTTTGTCTAGTATAGCTCTGATACCATATAAGATTTCACAATTTGTATGAAAAATGTTTGTATATTTTTTACACACGCATGTACTGTAGAGTGAGTGTTTATATACACTTTTATAACAATACTACAGCTAGAAAAATCTTTATGTTTACAACAGAAAAAATGGACAGATATTGTAACGGATGTTCCTTCTAGAATATTGTCATTGATCAGCTGATAGGCTTTTATCCTTATGGTCTGATTGTTTGTGAGAAGGACTTTGTGATTTATTTGTTGATGAGTGATTTGGTGAACGGTCCTTTACACAAGGCTCTCACCATCTACTAGTCTACGTGCTAGGACTAGGAGCAAAGCAAACACTATTCAAGGCGTGGTTTAGCAGTGATATATGGAGATAAAGAATGTCAATTTGTATTACCGTAATTAAACAAAGGTGGCTTGCAATGCTAAGCTGTTACCATAATTGTAATCACTATGATGTGTCACCATCTCATTTTACAACTTTAAGTTTATATATAACTAAGGCTTATTATCATTTTTTTCCCACAATACAAATTCTGAAATGAAATGACGATTTATCATTTTATTCTTGAATCCTGTTTGGTATGAACCTGTGTGTGGTTTAGTATGATTTTCCAATTTATAAGAGTACCGCTTAAAATCCCTATTTTTTTCCAATTTCTTGATTTATTTTGAAAACACTTATGCCCTTTGGGTTCTACTTCAAAGCTCTCCATGCAACGAAAATGAAAATTATTTTTCACTCGAAATGTCGTAAAAATAATGTTAAGTCTGTCCACATGACATGTGGACGATAGTGATTTGAACTTCTGGATCGCACTTAAGTTTGGACAAATTTCTTATTCATCTTTTAAGTAAGGGAGGAAGAGCCTCTCTTTGAGTTTTCATCTAATATTAGTATTATCACAATCTCACAAATTTTTTTTCGCCGATATGTTATCCCAATGTTTAGGTATTCTTAGTTTGGCCAAAAAGGCTTCAATAAATTGGCAATATATAATTATAATATAATTAAACTAAAAAGAAAGACAAAAATACTTATATGAAACTGGAAGAAGTATGCAAGCATAACTACAAGGATATACCAATGGTATTATATCTTTGATAAAAAAAAATAAAGAGTAAAATTTAATATCTCATATTAAAAATGAAGAAACAAATAGCAAATTTTAATTATAGGAAAACTAATTTCTAAAAATACAAGAAATTGACATATTTAGAAATGAACCGTCCTAAATCACGATCTTAAAAATCTTAAATACCATTTTCAATACTTTTACTATTTTCTATTTTATCTTTATGTATTGAACTTTTACATCATTGATCTAATAATTAAGATTATTATTTAAATTTTATTTACTATATTATTTATTATTCATACACTAACTTATCAAATATTTAAATTTGACTCTAGTCATATTATTACTAAACTTATGTGAATCTCTATAAAAACACAAATCTAACAATTATTACGATACTTGAGATAAATTATAATGAAAATTATAATTAAAAAAATTACATTATTTATTAATGTTTAATTATACTTTTATAAATAATAAGTAATCTAAAACAAAAAACAAAAAACAAAAAAAAACACAATATCATTTAATATTAATGTTTTGATTTAAAATATTAATATAGTGTTGAAGTGAATGACAAATTATAAATTAATTATAATATATTTAAATATTTAGTAAGCTAAAGATATATTAAAAAAATTTAAAAACTTTGCCTTAAAATTATCATTCAAAATTCATAAGTCATAATGTGAAAATTCTTTGTTGCAAATTTTGAATTAGAGTATTTGAGATTCATATATTGATGGTCATAAAAAATTAGAGTAGAGGAAACTTCAAAAGTACAAGAAGCTAAAAATTAACTTTAGTTTTGAAAGGTGAAAGGATTATGCAGTAATACGGGAATTATATCAACCCAAAATTGTCTCTTTCCCTTCTCTGCAATTATTAAATGACATTTAATAGCCTCCAACTATTAACAGGATGAACGATGCTAAAATGTAAGTGAAAGTGGGCCCCTAACGACTGTATGCTTTGATCTACGATGCTGGCTTTGGGAAGTCGTTGAAAGACAATGAAAAAAGCTTGTTACGAGAATTACCGTGACAGTGAAAGTAGGCCTCGACAATTGCCCTATGATTACTGTGATACATATTTTGAAACCAATGAAATAAAAATTTAGAGATAAAATAAAATAAAAATTAGAGACAATGAAATATTTAATTGTGATAGGTAAAAATAGATAAAATTGTCTTCATCTCGATGATAAAAATTTGTTTGGTTGCAGTTAATAGAACATAAAAATAGTGTTAATGATTAAATTACCCTTGCAGTATAATACGATTAGAAATATGTAATTTATTGATGATTTTAAAATGAATGATTTGTATTAGTAAAAAAGTTAACCAATGATAATAATAATAACAATAACAATAAAAATTAATTTTGTATAATAATAATAATAATAATAATAATAATAGAAGAAGAAGAGCAAGAAAATTATTACTAATAAGGAATTTAATAATTACAATCATAGTAGGAAAATTAATTATGTATAATAATGATAACAATAATAATAAGTATAAAAGTTATAATAATAATAAATAATAATAACAATAATTATTAATAATAATAAATAGAAAATTTATAACAATAATAATTAATAATAATAAGATAATTAATTT
>JANTNU010085823.1:0-17364 GCA_024752395.1 Erythroxylum havanense
ATCTGCTTTCTTTTCCACCCTTCAAACGTTGGAATTGGTCTTTTAGTTCTTCAAAATAGTTGTATATCTTGAAATCCGCTTTCCAACCATATAAATAAAACCTTAATCCAATGTCTGTAAGAAAAGTTATAGAGATTTTTCCAATATGTATCATCTGATGATGTCAACATCGTCTCAAAATGACATCATCATTGTCTGCTTTCTTTTCCACCCTTAAAACGTTAGAATTGGTCTTTGAGGTCTTCATGAGAGTTGTAGATATTGAAGTCCTATTTCAAAAAAGATAAAAATTAAGTCTGTCTGAAATTGGTATCAAAAGTTATGGCATTTTTTCCAAGATAGGTACAATTTGATTGATAGTATAAGTATGTTCGATTCCTTCGGCTATAACTTCCCCATTCGAACCCCAAACGAAGTGATTCTTAAAGAAATAGATTCATAACTTTTTATACTGTCTCTCCATGAAACTTTTTATATTTTGGAGTGCTTTTGGAAAAGTTGCATTAGAATAAGTGAGGGGTCATTTGGGAGAGCATGCTTGGGGGCATGAGCACGTTTTAGCTCATTAAGTATATCTTGAGGTATAAACCCCGATGGAGATGATTCTTGTTTTAAAACAAATTAAAGACTTAGAGCAACGATTTCCTTGATGGGGTCAAGTTGAGATTATGGAGTTTGATTGATGTGGTCACACCACCTTTGGGAATTGTTAATCATGACCCTACAGGGTAATAAGCTCAAGGTTTAGGACTCCGGATGTTGGACTCTAGAAACGGGGTCTAACACTGACTGACGTTCTAGAATAGTTTCCTTCTTCTTCACCTGGTACTATACTTCTTCTGGTGTCGCTTCTTCTGGTATCGCATTTTTTTCTATTATCACGCTTCTTCTAGTGTCGTTTCTTTTGGTATCGCGTGTCTTCTGTTATCACACTTCTTCTGGTGTCGACATTTATCTTCTTATGATGACATGTATCTTCTTATGATGATGTATATCTTCTTATGTTGTCCACGCATCTTCTGGTGATGACCACGCATCTTCTGGGTTTAACTTTGCGTATCTTTTGGGTTTGACTAAGTGTCAATTACATTTTTTGCGCACTTAACAAACTTATCAAAACAATTCACACACTTTTAAGATTATTATTATTTGATTATCATCAAATTTAATAGAAGTAAAGTCTTCTTGACTTAACAATAAACTACAACGATCAACAAGTAAATTAATAATCAACACAAATAAAGTCCAAATTCGGCGCAAACATTGACATACAACCATGAAAAATGTGTGTACATCAAAACACATGAAAGGCATGCAAAACATAAGCTTAGAAACCTTCATTTATAACCTAATATGCAATTTATCATATAAAATCTCATACACATGCAATTTATATGAAAATAACTTAAAACATAGGCTATACATTCTAGTATGCATACTAAACAAACAAATTATCACATAAAGTGAATTAGACAACCATATAACAAATATCGCTTATCAGTTTGAAAAAAGCCTGTAAAGTGAACATAATTTGAAGAATTGATCTTTATTATTAGCCTTAAAGGATGAGAAAGAATGGGGATTAAGATAAGTTTGAGTTTCAATGAGTTATGAAGGTCAAAGAATCTTCTAGCATATCATGTGCAATTGTTAGATTTCAAGAATCCATGTACTCCTAAAAAATTGCTACTAGAAGGTTTGTTATTTTAAGCTTGAATTATTGATCACCAAACCCTTAGATGAATTGCCCATACATATGTTGTTGTTAAATAAATCATAGTTGCTAACTTTGCTTGTTTATTTTAGAGATGGATATATGTAATTTTACTCTCCTTATTTATATTAGAGATCGATATATGTAAATTTATGTCTAGTAGTCATAACAAGAACAATGTTTCTAAAAAAGGAAGAGGGAGAGATAAAATAAAGCTCCATAGAAATTGTTTACTATAAAGGCCAACCCTATCATTCAAATTGATGTTGATAACAAACTCAATTAAGAGAACCTTTGTGACTACATAACCTTTAACTTGACTACATCTAAATATTAGGTTGTAAAGGATAAAGGGGGAATCTTGACTCTATGGTCATTGTCCCCAAATAGGATATTAAGTAAAGGGCTTTGTATTTAAGAAATCTATGATCAGTGTGTAGATATATTGACGTATGATCTTGCCCTTAGGCATGACACCTAAAGAGGAATGTGTTGGATATGTTATATAGGCATATTAGGTTCAACCTTGTGAACATAATTCAATTTTCTTTCTCTTTTCAAACTTGCAAGCCTCTTGTGGTTTATAATTGGTTGTGTAGTTCCTCATAGTCTTGGAGATATATAGCAAAAGTTCTAATGTTGAGTGGGAGAGGCTCATTTGTACTCAAAGGGAGATGGTCAATGCTCACAATAAGAACGTGAGAGGGACAAAGTAAAAGGTAAAGGAAGACTATGCAATAAAGATATAAAAGCTCTTAATGGGAATTTAGAGTTTGAGTCTCATAAACAAAGTGATTATCTCACAGGGAAGGAGTACAAGATAGACTCGTGTAATAATTTTTTAGAGAGAAAGTCTTCTAAATTTTGACATTAAGACAATATGATCACATCTTTAGTTCAGGGGTTCAACAAATGCAAATTTCTCATTAACTATAAACATTTAGACCTATTTAATGATAACTTAAGTATCAATGATTTGCCTACCTGACCTTGTCGATGTGGATCCCAAACAAGCTCTTTATACTAACCCCTTATCTAGGTCTTTAAAATTAAACCCTATTTGGCTAAAGTTTCATTATTTTTTTTCATTTTTATTAATATGTAATCATTTCTTTATAAGTTTCTGCCTTTTGATGGTCATGGAGTGCCCTTTAATATTATGATGTGTGGTTCTTTTTACTATCATTAGTAAAAGGAAATTTAATCCTAGTTATAATATTCTCACTATGCTAGCTCACATTCATTATGTTAAGAACTTTATGGCATTCATTCCTTATAGAATGACCGTATTTCTTGTTTTTCACACACTTCTATATTCCACCATCATTTAATTACGTTACCAATCAAATTCACTACCTCTTTACCGAATAGCCTTTTCCATCATTGTGCTTAAAAGTATGATTACTTATAATGTTTGTCTACTTGACAAGACAAAATGTTAGTTTTATGGTAGTTCTTTGTTGACTAGTTTAAGCTCCAAAATACCTCATCCTAAGAGTGATGATAGTGATAATTATAAGGTTCAAACTATTGATGATCATCTTTATGACATAGAGTGTTACCTTGGTCACTTGAAACATTTCATAGATTCACAGTTCGTTTCACTTAAAGGCATATGGATGAGCAAAGTTGATTACTTAAAGGGAGCTTGGATATAGGTATGACTAGAATTGGGGATGGGATTCAACTTTTGATTGGTCAGATCATTATATTGACTTTCACACAAGGACATTTCTCTTTAGCTTATCCATACCCATGCGCTTAATGCTCTTTATTTGTGATAATGTCTTAAAAAGGGAGAAAATTTTATGGAGATTAGTTTGGTAATTTTATGTTATGATTTGGGAAAATATACTGGACCTTTCTAGACCATGCGTTTCAGCAAGATTCACAGTGGGTATTGTTATTATTGTTGTTGTTGTTGTATTTAGGTTCTATGTTTATGTTATGTTTTGGATATTTATACTAAGAAATTTGGAGATTTTCTTATATTTGGATTATTTTGTTGTTTGGATTGTATTATTTGATATTTGAACTCTATTTCATTTAGGAGAATTTGTAGTATAATTTTTATTATTTGATTATGTCAATATGATCTTATTTTGGATGGTACATTTATTTATTTATCATCATCGTTACCAATTTTTAGAAACTATTTCAAATATTGTTCAATATTCATGATATATTAAGTATATTATTGCAAGTTGTAATCTTGTATTGAGGAGGTGTAAAATCCTAAACTTTCCTTTCATTAAATATAAATTTTGATGTTCGGTGAATAATCTTTTGGGATGAATAGTGATTTTTGTGGGACCTAACCTTGAAATACTGAAAAATATTCGGAATAAGTATTTGAGTTTAATGATACTGAAATGGATCAAAAATAAGTCCTATAGGATGGATTTCAAGAGTTTCGAAAGTTTAGGACTAAAGCGTCCTTTTTGGAAAGTAATGGGTATTAATGATTTTAAACCCATTGGAAAATTTTTAAAACATCCAATCAATAAGTATTGACCCTAATCAGAGTATTTCATGGTCAATTTGACAAGAAGACGGTTACGGAATATTTTTGGAATTTAATTTTGTTAGTTGATGAATTAAATTCAATAAAGGGAAATTTGGTCTTTTAATTTGGTCATTTTATATGGTTTAGTGGAAGAATGAGTCATTAGAAGAGAACCAATAGGAAGGTGAAGTGTGGAATCCATTAAATGGGCATTAAAAAGAATAAAACAAGACTTTTGTCTTCATTTGAACATAAACGTGAGCGACCAAACAAAAGGGAGAAAAGAAGGGAGAAGAAGGGACATTCGGCCAAGGAGGGAGAAGAAGAGTACAACTACCATTTTTCATGATTTTGGAGCATAAATTGGAGAGATCTTGATCAAGTGGAGGTACTCATCAAATACCAAGAGATTGGAAGATAAATTGGTAAGTTTTCCTAACTTAAAATTCTAATTTTGGTCTTTTTGGTGGGATAGATTTATGTAAGATGGATGATGATTTTTGACTCTCCATGGAGTAAATAATAAGTTTGGAAGCATTAAGGGATGAATATGACAAGAGAAAGAATTATTTTAGTAAATGAATGTATTTGGTTCTTGGATCACTTGAACCAGACATCTTATTTTGGGGATAACTTGGCCTACAAACCTCCAAATTGGGTGATTCCAATTGAAGATGAAACCTAAAATATAGTACTAAAAATGCCTACAAGAGAACCTGGCCTAGTTCTAGTTGAATCATTTTGGAACTTGAGTTTGAAAATGGTGATATGATGTTGCCTTTGTGTTGGAGCAACTTGTGATCTTTGGTACATGTTTCTTGAATTAGAACTTCAAATGGTTTGATTTTTGATGATATGGAAACTAGAGTAGGGGAACGAATGTCTAAATGGTCTCAAAGCCAAATTTAAACATTTTCTATGTGAAAAGTAAGGAAAAAGTAGAGGTATAGCTTCTGGGCATATGCCATAACCGTGACTCATCATGCATGATCATAATATGGTGAATTAAATTGAGTGAGATAGTGTTTTGAAGGAATTGATATGTTAGACTAGGTAAAAATATGATTTTAAGTGATTTTTGAAGTTATAATTAGAAATGGAAAACAATAGGTTAGATTTCGATAGTAAACCAAAATATGATTAGCGTAAGTGTTACGCAATTAAATACTAATATTGAATTCAGCTAAACCGAATTCATAGTGTTAATGTCTTATTTTTAAATTTGTAAATAAATACCTAAGCGAAATGCAAAGGAAAGGCATAGAACGCGTGAGTGTACTTGGCAATAAAATTGCTTAACAATAAGTGCATTTTAAACGTATTTTATGAAAATGACTTTTATTATATCATGAGGTGAATAAGGATTATGAGTTTTATGTGAATGATGCATTATAAATGAATATTACTAGTACAATTTTATGTTTTTAGTGATATATGAATTGAAGTTTGAAAGTTAAATATTTTATGATTTGAGTTTATATTGAGATGATATTATTGGTTGATAAAAAGGAAATGATTTTTAGCCTATGGTATATCAATAGGTTTTATAAATATTAATATACGGATATATAATAATTAACCTAGTACGGGTAAGTGATATAGAATAAGTTCGATAACTAGCCGATATATAATAGTTAACCTAGTACGAGTAAGTGATATAGAACTAGTTCTATAACTATTGGTTGACCAATTACAGGTAAGTTATATAGAAACAACTTCGTAAATACCAGTATATAGCGATTATCCTAGTACAGGTAAGTGATGCAAAACTAGCTCCGTAATTAGTAGTTGACTAGTTATGGTTAAGTGATGCAGAACCAATATTGTAAGTACTGATATATAATGGTTATCATAGTGTGGATAAGCGATGTAGAATCAGCTCTGTCACTAGTGATTAACCAGTCGTAGGTAAGCGATGTAGAATCAACTTTGTGACTTTATGCTTGAGGGTACCATATGGCGATTTGAGAAACTTGAATTTAGAAAGCATATATGTTTTATAATAAATATTGAATTATGCAAATTGAGATGAATTTATTTTAGGGAGGTTTAAATAGTTAAATATGATTTGAATAGAAATTCTAGCACTCACTGAACTCGTTTAGCTCACTTTATCTTTTCTGTTTTTAAATGAAACCTCTCAGGTGCACAGTCAGGGGCTTTAGTAGCAAAGATTCCACCTAGTCAACTTCGTCACGTGCTACTGTGTAGGTATTTTTGCCTTGTAAATATTTTTGGGAACATTTGCATCTTTATAAATATGTTTTGGACTATATTTTGTGTAAAGAAAGCATATATTATGAATGTTTTAAGTTTAAAATGCTTGAATATGTCTGAGTTTGTTTTTAAGATTGTTGAAGTGATTATAGAGATTGCTTATGAATGGACTTAATGTCTAAAATTTGTAGTGGGGATTTTAAGGTGATTATAGAAATGTTTTGCACGTTTGCTAGGCTTTTGAAAATTTTGGGAAGGTAAAAATACAATCTTTGCGCTGTCAAATTTTTTAATAAAAATGATTTAAAAAATTCTTCTACTTAGATCTTTTTAATGTTAAATTAAGATTTTTCGATAAAATGGACAATAGACTTAGCTCTACGGGAATTTTCTAACTAAATCATATATCGATTGGAAGGCTATCGTGAAGTGTCAAACAGGCTGCCTAGTCATTTTAGGATAGGGGAGGAGTTATATAAAGATGTACATTCCCAATAATTACATAGATAGGTATGTACCATGATTTGATTTAATTTTATAATGTTTTGTCATTACGAAAAATGAGTGAATGTTGAGCTAAGTGGGTTTGTTCTCAAAGTTACTAATCACTTGTTTTATCTGCGACACGCATCATAATTTCATAAAAAGACATGTTTAAGCATAACGTTTTTCATGTGAAGGGAGAACAAGCTTAAAGGTTTGAATTTTATGCAAAACCTGGGTTCTATAATGTGATTTTATTAATTTGGAAAGAATTTGGAGAACCTTGTCAAGTTACTTAAAAGATTCAAAGAGGTAATTTACATGGTTAAGGAACAATTTGGAAAGTGAGTATCGAAAAACACATAAATGACCAGAGTATGTGCTTCGAAGGAACATTTTATTCAGTCAAATGAATAGACACTCAAGATTATAGTTATTAATTTAAAAAGAATAGAAATAATTAAGCATCGCCTTTATTAATATTTCTAATGTACTTCAAAACTAATTTTTTTAAATTATTATTCTTTGTTTATATTTATTATCGCTTGTTCGCTTTTCAATTCAGGCTTCACTTTATCGATTTGAGCGGTGGAATGAGCCCTCTTAAAGAAACTTTTGCATTAATTGGATTTGGAGCCAAGGCAAAAAGCAAGCCCGCATACAGCATCAATGTCCAAATATGCAACAGAATTCTAAATGGCCTTCCATTCCGGCGCATCTTCGCTTACCACTTGAACATCAAGCTTTAGACGACTAACAAAAATGGCCCGTTTCCTTCTTTTTTTATTATTTTTTTCCCCCTTCAAAGTACATAACTTTTCTTCTTATTCCCTGAAAGTGGAGATGAAACTAACACTACCTGCATACTCCTTGATTTACATGCAGAAACAGGAAATGAAACCCAGAAGTGATTGCACATTAGTGCATGCCCTAAATCACATGATGAAATAAAGAGATTCATTTATGACGGAGTTTACTATACCTTCCTGAATATAACTTCATAATCCAACCAAGCCCTTTGAATCAAGGGTCTGAATTGAGGCCACAACCGGTAATGTAGGCAAATAACTCTTTAGAAAACAAGGGTTCATGGCAGTAAAGTTTGTATCTAAACTTGTAAATTCAAGTTTGTTTTGCTATTGATATAGCATGAGCTGTTTTACGTCAAGCCATAGCCCATCCTCTGTAGTTCTTTATAACTTTAAAATGGTTAGCAGACTGGTAACATTTCATATTTTGTGATCTGGGACATATAAAATCACTATGCCAAAAACCTCCATGCAGATCTTCAGGAAGAGTTGATTGAAGACTCCCAGAAGATTATTTTCAATTAACGAATGCCACACTTCCTCCCAGAAAGTTACTCTTCACAACCCTTCACCTGCCCTCTGCATAACTCTTTGAAGTTCGTCTCCCATCCCTTGCAATAGAACAGGTTTTCTAATCAGTCCATTCATTCCTATTTGCAGGCATCTCTCACATAGGTGATCCTCAGCACTTGCAGTGAGGGCAATGATCAACGGCCAATTGCGGCTGCAGAACTTCCGAATTCTCACTGCCACTTCAAATCCATCCATTTCGGGCATTTGAAGATCCAAAATAACTACTCTGAAAGAATTCCCAGCAGAACTAATTGAACTTAGGCATTCAAAACCGGATGACACTGCTGTCACTTCACATCCCAACTTCTCAAGCAGCTTCTTTGTCACAGTCCTGTTTACATCATCATCATCAGCTAGTACAACCTTAAGCCCCCTCAACTGAGAATTGGAATTTGGTTGCTCTGAAGAAATTCCTGAGCCAAATATGCCTCGTCCATAAGATGGTCTAACTTGAAACTTAAGAACCAGTGTCATGCCTCGTGCTTGACCCACAGAGCTGGGAGATATCCATATATTACCTTGCATCATCTGCAGACACAAATGAAAATGTCAAATAGATTGTAAATGGTCTCTCCACTAACAATGCATTGCAATCGAAGGAGTGGACATCTACAAAAGATACTCCTCCCTAGAATGTTGGACATCAGATTGGAATAGAATTTTATAGAAGCTAAAGTGTGCATTGTTGTAACTTAGCAAAGGTGGATTTGGGCTTGGAAAGTTGGAAAAAGTATCTGAATTTATCAACATCATCCAACAAAGACGGCAATCTCATCCACGTGGATTGAGAAATGGAAAAAGTATAAAAGATTCTTATGGACATTAAACACATTAGTTTGATTACTTCGATAAAGAATCACAAAATACTAAAATAACAAACTTTTACGTCAATACAGATGACTAATCAAACACTTTAAACCAAAACCAATTGCTTAGATAACATAACATTTATAGTTTAGAGACCCTAATTAAGAATAAAAGTCTTCTATGTGAAGTACAAAAGCTTATGTCGATTTAGTGCAAAGATAACCACAATTTTCCCAAATAGAACAGAAATACTTGTCCAGTAAATAGGGTTAATAGAGGCGTCTTGTGAACACTATCAACCAAAGAACAGTAAGCCTCAAGACATGTTTAAAAAATAGATGAATCTTGGTAAAAATGCAGAATCTTCATGTTAGGTAAAACTAAAACTAATAGAAATGGATGATACATGGAGTACTCACCTTAACAAGCTTTTTGCACATACCAAAACTTAAGCCCTCAACTTCATCACTGTTGTGTCTACGGCACAAAGAATGTGTAGCTGAGATTGATCCATCTGATAATGATCTCCCCTCACTAATCTCAATTTCAAACTTTACGCTTATATATTCATGTGGAGCATTGGCTCTCCACATGCCCAACATCCTATCATTCTTACCCTGACTGCCATTCTCAGAGAAGACCCGAAATATGAAAGTTTTACCTCCATCATACATGTTCAACAGATGTCCTACCATGTGTAAAATCACTTGAAAAGCCCTTCTCTCATCCCCAATTACTAAATCAGGCAAAGAACTCTGGACTTCTGTTTCAAATCCAAAGCCTTGATAAACACATAAGCACTTGGCAAAGCAAGAAGCTTCCCTAATCATAGAGTGCAACTGGAATGGCCTCATCTCTAATGGGAATCTTCCATTATCCTTAGCTGAAATCTCCATCACATCATTAATCAAAGTTGAAAGAACATTGCTTGTTTTCACTAATGTATCAACAATCATCTTCTGTTCAAAAGTCATATTCTCATTTTGGAACATGGAAAGTAGACCCAAAATTGAGTGCATTGGCCTCCTCATACCATGGCTCATAACCTTCTGAAATGAATTCCTAGCCTCGCTTGCCATCATTGCGTTTTTCCTAGCCAGCTGCAATGCACGATTTTGCTCACTCAGCCGCTCCCTCATCAGCTGAGATTCTTCAAGAACTGCAGCATGAGACAAAGCCACAGCCACCTGATCAGCAACCACTTCGACTATTTCCATTTCCTCATAACTCCATGTCCTAGAATCAGCACCTGGAAGAACCAAAACCAGGATCGCATAAGAAGTATCCACTAATTCAGGAGTGCCCCCTTTGAAGTTTGAAACACGAAGCATTGGCATCCTTATTGCGGCCACAGCACCAGCCTCTTCAGTCCTACCACCGCTTGCAGTCCCGAGTGCTGAATCTGGCCTCAAAGTCTTCACTCCCTCACTGTCTTTTATATCTAACACATCCGAATCATTGATAGGGATACAACGACCATAATTGTTAGAACTTGCTTTCAACTCATGTGTTAGATTCATTTCTGTTCTATCATCATTAGGCATCCATACCGCACAATTCTGCAAATCCAAAGTCTTAGAGAGCTCAACTAATGTAGTGTACAGTATGTTATGTTTGTCCAATGACTTCCTAATTTCTTGGGTCAGCATCCGGACATGCCAACTAGCTTCCTTCTGCTTCTTCATCATACCTACCTCTTGATCTAATTCCAACACATTTTGCCTCAAGAAGATCTCTCTCACCTTCACTTTGAGAAGCAGAGGAATCAAAGTTAAAAGTGTTATTGCAGTAGCACATGAGACCAATGCTGTCATAAATTTGGCAATGGTGAGGAACAGCATCAACTGGAATGAGTGTGGGCCGTAGTAAGTCCATCCATTTAGCAAATGGGTCAATCCACAAAGAACTATAAATGCTATAAATTGGAGCAGCACCCATTTAAACGGAAAATTGGAACAGCTAACAAAGTAAAGGAGTTCAATTGGTATTGAAAAGTAGGCCACAGCAATCAAGAAATCACTGACTCTCTGACACTCTAGAATGGTATGGATACTCCAAGACCCCTCATCGTCGCAGTTACAGTTAAACTCATTGTCAATAGTAGAAGAAACTGAGATCAGAAGACAAGAAAACAATAAGAACCCAGTAATTGATGCTCTCGACATTGAACGGTAGCTTCAGAGATTTTGGCTCACTGAGAAATAGAAAACCATCCTAAGAAATGCATTCCAAGTTTAATTGCTCATACCCAAATAGGGCTACTCAAGGAAACACTAGTCCTGCTTATATTGAACAGCCATGTGGCAAAGTTCTAGATCCAAAATACCCACCTTTATCCTGTATTAAAAAGAGCAATACTAACACTTTCCGTCAGATTTCAAGATCTCAAAATCCTCTATAGCTTTAGGTGCAGAGTTCCACATTCTCAGAAGAACTATGAATGCTTTCTTGTAGCCTCTCCTCTCGGAACGATTCTTATTGCTATTTCTGCAACGCTCTAGCTATTTGCATAACCATAAAATACAGTACTAGAAGGAAAAAGGGGGGAAAAGAAAAGCACAAAACAACAATCTTATCTGATAAAATGAACCCAGAAGGGAGCAGAAAAATGAAGCACCGTGGGCTTCCGGTGTGTCAAAAACCACCTACTAGTGATTTTATCACTCTCCAAAACCGAAACTGAACACAACCATCAATTAGGCCTATTTTGCATCCCTGTTGCTCACAAAGGGAAAATGATAAATCAAAAGGAAGCCGGGGCTCTAATTAATATAGCCGAAACAATAGAACAGACAAAACCCCACCAAGAAATGAACAGAAAGACCCGTCTTTTGTATAAGTCACTGTGTTTTACGGTATACCATAACCATACCCTGGTAAATAGAGATGAGAGAAGATTATGAAGTTAAAAGAGACCTTGCTACATAAAAGTCCGAATGAAGAAAGCGGTGTGACGATTTCCGTGGAAAAAACTAAAAATGTATTTTCTTAGTACAAAGATAAGTAAAAGAGCAGTTTAAACAGTGGGTCCCACTGTTTGCATGTGAAGAGAACCTGGACGTTATTGAAACTAATAATATAGTAGACTATGACATCCAAAAAAAAAAAAAAAAGGCGTGTTTAAGAAAGTCAAGTGAATCGGACTTGAACCGCATTAATCAAACGTATAAATAAAGTTAACTAAATTTAAGTTTAGATTTGATTTTCGGATCGAATCTAAAAAATCAAGTTTAGGTTTTTAATTTGCAGTTTTAGATTAGCCGAACCTAAAGCAGGTTAATTAAACTGAACCGAACATGATTTATAGGTTTAGGTTTAAACTTGAACCTGAAATATCCAAAAAAAACTTATCATATATTTAGATATAATTTAAGAGAATATTAATAATAATAAATTCATTTACTATATTAATTATTGAGTAAAAAAAGAAGAAAAGGAAAAAAACTATTTCAATTCTATGTTGTTAAATGTTAATCTTGTTATTATAAGTAACAAGTAATGCATAACACTCAATACTTCTACTTAAAATAGTAATTAATGTGTGTCAAAGTTATTGATCGAAGTATTAAACTATTAATAGAAAAATTCATTATCTAAAATAATATAATCATTTAGATATTAATTAAAGAAATTAATAAATGTAAAACACATTTATTAAGAAATCCTACAATTTTAGTTTTTTAAGGCACATATATTAGCTTAGATATTTATGAGATATTATAAACATTAAACAAGCAATTAATACTGATTCTTAAAAATATATAATATAGTTGCTAATAAATAATAAACATATAATAATATTATCTTGTGCAAATACAAATATAGTTTTATTTATTAGAAAGGAACGAAAAATGAGTTGATTTAGTAATAGATTATGGGATTATACCTTTTTTATACGACTACGCTTTTTATAATATAATATTTAAAGTTTTAACTATGATATTAATTGCATTTTCTACATGAAGTTGCAATAAGAAAAATGATATTTTTTGTGTTTATTAGTTTTTTATTATTTTTTATTTTAACATGATAAAACAAGATTTAATGATGTTAGAAGAATAGTTTTTTTTAATCAATGGGGTTTAGTAGAGCGGTTCGTTCCCTTATTGATTTATAGTAACAAGAAGCCATATTGCGTGTATAATTCATCTTCAAAGTCTTATTCTAAGCACTACTGATTGGAAAATAATTGAGAGCTTTATTGAAAATTACTAAGAAACGTGACATTACCATAAAAACCTTACATAAGATTTTGTGTTCAATTTTTGTTAATATAATGAATAGCAATCATTTTAATATTTAAATAGAAAATAGCAATATAGTTTGATCTTATATGAATCATTGATATAGCAATGTAGTTTATTCTTATATAAATAATTGATAAAATTGTTAACATCACTTGTAAATTCAATTCTTTTAAAAAAAAGTTAATTCAATCCAACGATCTTAATACAAACCTTATAAATTTATGGCTAAGATCACTTGAATCATAATTGATCTTTTATCAAATATCAACCATTGAAGTTGAAAGGTTTTTTCCTCGATGAAAACAAAGGAAAATTAAAGGTCATTCTATTCATTCAAAAAAGAAAACAAAAAGTTCTATTCAATCTTTTATCCTACAGTCATTTCTCAACCTCTCATATCTCAAACTGTAACACTCATCATCTATTTCTCCTCCTCAAATTTAAAAGATCAAATCACGATCTTGATTATTGAAAAGAACAAGTAATTATTTTTATTTCTATTTTTACATGTAGAACCTTTTCTTTTCAATATCCCAAATTATGCTTTTTTATTGTTCATGAAATCTACAACTACAAAAGCTTTAATTTTTATTTTTTATTAGATGTCAACCTCCATGAACTGCACTAGCAATGGCCCACCATTGACCCACCGAACTAATGGAGATACTGCTCACTTCTCAGAGCATTGGTAGTGTTGACATGGCTTCTATAACAACTTCTAGTAATCCTCAAATATCTAATTCTAATGCATCAAATCTCCTTAAGCCTCCTGCCACCTCTTCAAACAAGAAACGATATTGGGTTTGGGAACACTATGCCAAGTCAGGTGAAGCTAATGATAGAGTTGATATGTGTCAATACTGTAAGAAATCTATTGCTTGTAAAAAGAATAATGGTACTACCAGCCTGATCAATCACTTGAATAGATGTGTTAAGTATCCATATAACAAGCACAAGGAACCCGAAAGTGGACAAAAAAACTATAGAAGGAGCAATAATAGAAAAAGGTGAAGATGACATATCACGTAGAATGATAACATAGATGTTTGATTAAGAAAGATGTAAGAAGACACTTGCTAGAATGATTATTGTTGATGAGTTACCTTTTCTTCACGTAGAGCAAGAGGGGTTTCGTGATTTTTGTAGATATCTAACTAAAATTTAAAGTTCCTTCTCGCACTACAGTAACTAGAGATTGTTATGCACTTTACTTAGAAGAGAGAAAGAAGATGAATGAGTTTTTTTAAGAAATTGCCTTCCAGGGTTTGTCTTTCGACAAACACGTGGACATCATTTCAAAATCTCAGTTATATGTGTCTCATGACACATTTTATTGATGATGATTGGAAATTATGCAAAAGAATTATAAAGTTTTGCCCAATTTATGGTCATTTAGGTGATACAATTAGTAAGGCTGTTGAGATTTGTTTGGTTAGTTGGGATATTGAAAAAGTATTCACGATAACGGTAGATAATGCAAGTTCAAATGATGTAGCTATTCAATACTTGAGAAAAAGAATCAATAATTAGAAGGGTGGTGTATTGAAAGGTGAGTTCATATAAATGAGATGTGTTGTACACATCTTAGGTTTAATTGTGAAAGAGGGGTTGTGAATTAGGTGATTCAATCATTAGGATTTCGCAATGTGGTGAAATATGTTCGGTCTCTCCTGCTAGAATGGCAAAGTTCAAGTCTTGTGTAGAAAAAGAGAAAATAGATAGCAAGTGTAACATCCCATTACTAGTGGGAAGGGTAAAATAGTAATTTGGAGTGGTTAATGAGTGCTTAGAATCGCCTTTACATGTTTATGCATAATATAGCATATACATACACGTGAATAGTAAATTTTGCACATGAAAAATAACTGTACATGCATTCATGATATTTCCCGGTATAAGTGTTAAGAAATGTGATTGTGAATAAATGTGATTTGTGTGTATGAAAAATTGAGTTGAAGAGGGGCATTGTGGTTTTTTAATTTTTGGAGAATTTTAGAAATTATTTTTTGAAATTTCGGGGTAATTTTTGGACTAGAAAAAATGCCAAATGGTAGACTGATTGTTTACCGGTAATAAAAATTCCTGTCAAATAGTACTGAAAATTTAGATAAATGATTGTAGGATTTATTAATTAAGCTATTGAAATTTTGGGAAAAAAATTAGAATAGAAATGAAAATTTAGTTGGAAAGAGCTTAAAATTGTGACATGTGGCAAGTGACACTTGTCACTTACCTAACATGCCACCATGTTAATATTTGTATAAGAAAATCCACCCTTCTGTTATGCTTCTTCTTTAAAAGAGGTTTGGTGATTTAAGTTAAAATTCTCCACCACTTTCGTAGCTTTCTTCTTCCTTGCTTCTTCTAGAGTTTTGACCATCTTTTCTACCTTCTTTCACCTTGCTTTCCTCTTCTTGTGTTCACTAAAAACCTAAGCCTTCTACCCCCCCTCAAGTGGATGATGGTCGTGGGTGTTAGTGGGAATTAAAGAAGTGATAATTTTGAAGATTAGAAGAGTTGGAAGCTTAATTAGGTAAGAAATATGGTTTATATTATGGATTTGTAGTTAAATCAATCATTTATGATGTTATTTAAAGTTAATTGCATGGAAATTGTGTTTGGTGTATATGGGTATGTATGTGTGTGAATTGCTTGGTTTGATTGATGATTAATGATGTAGAATTTGATGAATGTAAGTTAGAGGTGTTTTGGAAGTGAATATATGTTTAGAAGAGTGTAGAAAATGATGGATGATGGAGTGTGTGTTGCTGCTATTTTGCGGACTAATGTTCAAGGAGAGACTTTGATTTAGTTATGGTTAATATATTGAGTGAATTGAGTGGTGATTAGTGTAGAAATGGTATGGAAGAGATAGGAAAGGTGTTAGTTTGAAAATCTGGAAATTTGATTTGAGCATATTTCAATGATTGGGTCATAACTTCTTCTATGGTTATGCAATTGAGATGAGTTTTAGTTTGAATTAAACTAGAGGTCTTTGGCTATATTTCTTGTGAAGGAAGTGCTGTTAAATTTTGGCTTGAAGAGGTCCAAATTTTGACTTAAATGTGGCAATGTGTGTAGGGATGAATAGTTCAACTTTAGTGACACTAAAGTTGAATTTGAGATCTGAAACTTTGTGAATTTTTCTAGATTAATTTAGGTAGATTTTGCTCAATTGGTCTTCATGAAAGTTGTATTTTTCTTGATAGCTTTCTATCGCTATAAAATGTGCCATTTTTTGACATTGGAGTTGATAGTTATGAGTGATTGAAATTTGAATGTGGTTTAGGATGACATTTAATGGGCAGAAACTTTGATTAAAATTTTGGAATTTTTCGACAATGGGATAGGAAGTTATAATTTTTAGAAGATTTTGTTACTGTTTAGGATGACACTTATTTAGACAGCAACTTTGATTGGGAATTTGACATTGTTAGGGGTGAAATTGGTTTTTAAGTCTTTCATAGACATTGTAGAGCTTTCTGTGATCTTTCTATGGAGACTAAATTTGTAAAATTTGGACTCCTGAGTGAAAAGTTATGCATGTTGGAAGAAGAGAGGAAATAAGTGGAAAATAAATGAAAAAAAATTGGATGGGCAAGGAAGCTGGCTCTCGCGAGGCGTCGCGCTATGCGCTCCTCGCGAGCGCGAGCATCTCGTAGTCTCTAGCGCTCGCGTCCACCGCGCGTCTTGCGACCGCGAGACGCTTGCGAGTGCGAGTGGCCATATTTTTTTTAATTTCATTTTCCCCAATTTGACCCTTTGCCCTTCTTTTGGGTATAACTTTTTCATTCGACCTCCGATTGACCTGATTTTTAAAGCGTCGGATTCGTAAGACATTTATTTACCTCTCCATGAGAATTTGTGAATTTTTGAGATTAAATTAAAAATGATGGATTAAATCAAAATGAGAGGACTGAGTGATTATTATTTTTTTGGGCAATGTTTTGACAATATCTGGACCTATAGAGATCCGAATTGAATAATTTTGGTGTCTATGGATTCTTA
>JANTNU010087333.1:0-32504 GCA_024752395.1 Erythroxylum havanense
GTAATTGAATTCAATTCTAATATTACTAGATTTGTTCCAAACAGTGTAATTGAATTCAATTCTAATATTACTAGATTCGTTCCAAACAGTGTAAATTGAATTCAATCCCAACTTCATTAATATAATTGAATTCAATTCGTTCACGAATTCAATTCGAAGGTTTCTAAACAGCCCGTAAGAAAAATTGATTTGCATAAAGACCACGTTAACATTTTGGTGTCAATATGTCAGTTGAGATTTCTTGGATTTGTGTGATGTCCTTGGACGGTGATTTGAATATTCATACTTGTGTTTCCTATTACAGGATGCATTCTGAGGCAGTTACTCGCATTTGTTTTAGCGAGGATCAGTTGATTATTTGTGGTTCTTCTCTAGGGAGGATAACAGTATCAAGTCTTTCGTCTGATCACCGGGTAGCCACACTTAGAGCCACTGATTACAAAGGTTCATCCCTATAATTTCTGATTATAGCTGCATACCTATCACTTCTTAGGTTTGAGCTTCATAAATGTCCTTTCTTCTCATTCAGTAGATTACTAGGCGCTCTATCTCCTCAATATTTCATCTTTTTGTCACTGTTTGGTTACCCTTTGTTTGAGATACATATCTACGGAAACCAAAGGGAATGTCTATTCCACCTTTGTAAATTTTGAAGAACTGACCACTAGATATTCTCCTTGCCATAATCAGGAGAACAAGCGTTGCTAGTGATTATGTATAATTTGAAGTTGCTTCTTTTTACAGGTATAAAGGCTTTGTGCTTCAATCCATCTTCTCGTCTAGTATTTGCGGGGACAACTGCTGGATGTACTTCTTGTTGGGACCTTAGGTATCTAAAGTACTACTATACATTTTGATTTCTAATCATCCGTAAATAATTAGCAGGCAATAAACCATGAATCAAAAGTTGAATCTGATTCGCTAAGTCAAGTCGTAGTGATAACCTATGATAAATCAAAAGTTGTAATCTGATTAGCTTTACTGCCTTGAAGGACAATGCGACGACTATGGGAAAGACGAGTTAGTCCAAATGTGGTGTATGCTATCCAACATCTTCATCATGACGTGTCTACATTATTAGTTGGTGGATTAGATGGTATCTTACGTGTCCAGGACCAGAACACTGGCGAAGTTCTTTCAAGCTATGTTTTGGATTACAACACCTCATGTGTAGATAGAGGCAGAGTGATGATAGAAAGAGTGAGGGGCAGAAAGCTGTCCAAATATGAGGACATTGACAAAATTCATCGAAGGTATAGACCTCCCATCACGAGCTTGGCTGTTGGAATGAAGAAAGTCATCACAACGCATAATAGCAAGTTCATTAGAGTATGGAAGTTTGAATAAGTGACTTCATAACTAAATCACGACTGTATAGCCAATTGAATATTTATTGTAAGTGACTGTATAGCCAACTGAATATTGTAAGTGACTGTATAGCATAATATGTATTTTCAATTTCCAATTAGTTTTTATATCCATGCGAATAACCCACATTGAGAGGAAGCACTTCCTCCCAACACCAGGCTAAGCCACGCATTTGCTTGCCTCCTATTAAGAAGATAAATAATGTTATAGAAATCATGCATAAGAAACCAATTTAAATCTGAAATAGGAAGCAATACATAAAAAGATTAAAGAAGGCAAGCGCTACAACGTATTATACAAGATGAACCAATAAGAAAAGTAGACGGACGCAATGCCCGTCTTAAGTTCCAAAATATACAGTTTACTGGCCAGTTGGTGGACGCTAGACATTACCAGAACACAATCCCTAAAAGAGCACAGGTAACTCTTAACCCAAGACACATATGTCTTTAAGAAAACTATTACTCATTAAAACAAAGAACTTGGGATACAGAAGATATCGCATGTCCCCTACCAGAACACAAGAGTTCCTTGTCAAGAGCAGCCATTGAAGACTTCTTTCCATACAAAAGAAAGACACTTACATTAACATATTTTCTGACCATTAATAAAAACCCAGAGCAAAAAGGAAATCAAAATAAAACTCAAAACAAACATCATAACCCATCAATTCAGAATTTCAGATCCAAACATAAGCCTGCATTGCATAGTATTGAAACCAAAATCTCCAACTAGAACCCACGATATAACAGTGAAGATTAAAGTGAGTCATAAACAAATCAAAAACATCCCAACATCTAATCCAGAAAACACAGTAAAATTGTTTATTTTTAACCTAGGCAGTAAGCACGACGGCGCCACCAGCCTCCTTAATCTTCTTCTCAGCAATCTTAGACAGAAGCTTAGCTTTCACAACAATGGGCTGATTCTGAGGCAAAACCCCCTTACCAAGAACCTTAAAGTATCCAAATTGAGTCACGTCAATCAAAGGAACGTTGTCCTTGGTGGCTTTGTCCTTCACGTCTTGAGGAATCATGGACCATAGCTTATCAATGTTGACGATTGGGCAGTAAAACTTGTTGCGAAGCTTGTGGAAGTATCGCATACCCACTTTCCCGAAATACCCAGGATGGTACTTGTCGAAGAGTATTCGGTGGTGGTGCATGCCTCCGGCGTTTCCGCGGCCTCCCGGGTGCTTCCGGTGCTTACCGATTCGGCCGTGGCCCGCGCTCACATGGCCCCTCTTCTTGCGGTTCTTCTTGAATCGGGTCGTCATTTTGGCAGGAGAAGCTGATGGTTCCGGAGAGCGGCGGCTGAGGTGGGAAATACGGTTTGGTGGGTTTTATTTAGAGGGAGAAATGAGTTTAGACGGTTTTGTCCTCTAGGGTTTTGGGATTGTTTTACAGGTTTTAAGGATAGTTGCGGAATCTAGCCAGCCGAATATGTGTCAGAAGCAAGGGTTCGAGTGGTGCTTGGCTCCTATGGATCCATCTTTTGGGCCCATTTTTTATTTTTCTGGCAAGTAAAAGAAAATGTTACACGGAAATTGAGTTTGCATTTCTGGTTTCAAAGCTTTAGAATTAAAATGGCATTTGCAGTCGGACAATTACATTCAACAATTAAAGCGTGCAAATGGGAAGGAGAGCTCTAGTACTAAAATCAACTTATTTTTTCAACTTTACACGAGCAATAATGTTAAAAGTTACACATGAACATATGTGAATAGCCAAATGAACTCGTAGCAACCAATTAGACTATACTTCTTTTTAGACATTTCATCTTTGTAGAAGGAGAGCTGCACCAACCAAACCGAACCAGAATGTCAAAGCTATCCAAAAGGTTTGGCTCTTCTCCAATCCAACTGGTGGACGCCACACCAAGAAGTCTGCTAAGTAGTCTCTTGAGGACGGAAGCTGGTTTGTTGTAGAACCACTTTTCATTTGATCCTTGTCCTTGTACTTATCAGTCCATGATGCTGCATAGCTGAAATAACCACAGAGTCATCACTTGTCAAGTTTTTGCTAAGGCCTAAAATGATCTTAAGTTGTCAATATATTTGCAGCGTCCAAATATCTAACGCCACCATGAAAATACACACTTCAAAGGCTAATCAATTTTAAGAGAATATAACTACTTCAAGTAGTTATCTGAGAAATAATGAAAGGATTTGGGAATTTCATCTAAAAGAACTCAAAACTTATTATTATCAAAAATATTCAAACTGCTCACATCAGAAATCAAAATCACACAATTTCTAGTTCTAGACCTATCATCAATTTTCTGACGTCAATAACGTGATATGATTGCAACTTCTACATCACACCACACGCAATGACCTAGCTTAGTCTAGTAGAACTCTCTCATATGAATTACAAGCTTGGGAGATATTATATATCACACAACATCGCCAAATTAACATGGAAAATGTTTGATAAAAACAAGCCAAGTCATGTTGAGTATGTAATGACAAAAAGGAAAGAAAAACTAATTGCAAAAGGCAAGATTAGATACTAACTCAAAAAAAGGGCAGTTTAAAATCTGGTATACAAAAGCATAAATTGAAGACTTGATATTGAGAATTTGAGACCGAACAGAACAAGCCCTGAGTATTCATTGTATTGCAGGTAACCATTTCTCCAGAAAATGTTCAGGCATGCTTAGGAGCATCATGTAACTACATGCATTTGCCAGGATTGCGTTTAATAATGAGTTGCACAAGTACAGATCACGGCAGTGAAACAAGAAAATTAGGTAAATGTTGCTCGTGGTTCTATCTATGCTAGCTAACATAAAAATCTATCATTTGGATCAAACATCAGTATTATTCTCAACAGCAGCAGCATTATTTAATAATGGAATCATGATAATTGCTGCAAATTGGGATAAACGGGATGTATTTCCAACTTGAAAAGATTTGCTGGAGCAAACAAGTTAATACTCAACAGGTATCAAGGCCCATCAAGGTACAAAGCATTGATTTCTAGAGTATAATCACCAAAATTTACCTGTCATAACTTGAACCAATCAATGGAATGGTAACCATCTCCTCCTGGCTTATCTTCAGTTTAGGAGCTTGCAAGATATAGCGGAGCTCAGCAGCTTGCCGTCGGATGCTGACACTAGGGTGCTTCTTTTCCAGCTGCTGGTAGAGAGCTATGCAGTCTGCATGGCGGTTTTTAGCCTCGTATGCCATCGCCAGCCATATTTGAATCTGGAGCAGAAAACCATAAAAAGAAAATATATGGCTTTTCCGTTACTTGGCAATGAAAACATGTCCAATCCACATAACAAACCGATCCAATATATTCATTCATAATTCAGAAACACCAACCTCACCGCCAAACAATGTGGGCCTAGGAATGATGGTGAGGGCACCTTCAAGAAACTCGATGGCCCTTCCATACATGCCCTTTCCATAAGCCTTTTGTCCCAATTCAAACATCAATTCAGCTGTTGCTCTCCTCTCTGCCTGCTCCTGTGCTACCTGCTCCGACGTAAACCAAAGAAATGGTAAATTGATCAAATAAGCTCCCAAAATTTACTCTTCAATACAATCTAATCCCTAGAAAACGTTCAATTCACCAAAAGTTCATAACTTGGAGATAAAAAACAAGAAACCTTTTCAAGCTCTTTTCTCACTCTCATTCTCTTCGCTTCTTCACTCTCTTCCCTCTCCTCACCTTCACTCTCTTCCTCCACTGTATTCTGCAACTCCTCAGCCTTCCTCTCCAACTCTTTCATCTCCTCAATCTCCTTCAGCCTCCTCCTCATCTCCTTCTCCCAATCCAACTCCTCCCCCTCCTCTTCACCGTCTCCGTTCTCCTCATCGCTGTCAAAATCCACTCCGTTCATTTTCGAATTCGCTTTCCCTCTCGCTACAGTTCTCTGGTTCCTCCCTTCACTGTCCCCTTCCATTCCTTTAACTCCCAAAGAACCATATGCGTTAGCCTCTCTCTTGTACAAATTCAAAACCAAGTCCAGCGCCACCGGCCTAACCTTCCTCTCCAGCAAGACGGCTCGTGGCGAGGCTCCGTCCAAAAAAAGAGCTAAGTTCCCTAGCATCACAGCCATGGCAAACCCAAAATTGAAGTAGACGAAGTAAGAGAGATTTAGTTGCTTCGCGGACGGTGCACTTGATCTATAATGTTGTTAGATATTTAACTACATAAAGACCGATATGTCCCTATGTTAACAGGGAAATGACAAAAAGTGACGGTGGCAATTTCGTGAAAAAAGTTATGAATCTGGCGCTACATGGAATTAGAGCCGTGTAGCGTCAGCTTGCGAGTCAGCTCACGGTATCGGCGATCCGATTTTATGTCTCTTCGTCAAACACGTCACTGCCTTCTCTGTCAGGAGCATCCAATGGTCAGGAGATGTTCCCAAAACGAACATCAGTCCTTTCTGGGTCCCAGTGTAATTTGCAGCCATTTTTGGAGGTGGAGAGCAAAGTGAAGAAATTTTATACGGCGGTGGCGCTCTCCTTCAAGTCCGTTGCATTTTCCCTCCGCCGCGGGGACACACCTTTGACGGTGGTTTCTACAAGCTTCTTTCGCTTCTTTTCCATGGCTCTCCTGCTGTGCAATTCGCTACCTCGCTTTCTCTCTAAGCCGCATCAGCGTGGACGACCATCCGCGGCCAAAAAGTTGAACTCAGCAACCGTTCGCTTCCCGTCCGATAACCGGCTGCGGTTCTATCCTCTTACGAAAGCTAATCGTTCTCGTTTCTACTACCCGTTGAATTCTTCTGCTTATATGAACGGATACTCTGTGGAGAAGGATGGTGTAGATGTGGAGGAGTTCGACGAAGAAGAGAGAGACGACGGTAATGAAGAGTTGCATGGGAGGATTCGCAAGTTTATTGAATTTCTGCCGTCGATTTTGCCTGGTGGAAGCTGGTGGAGCTTATCTGATGACTTGGAGGTTAAGTTCTTGGCCAAACCGGTGACCATATGGAGCGCGCTCAGCCGTATGTGGCGGTTGGTGGCGCAAGATAGTTGGGTCATTTTCGCTGCATTCTCTGCTCTGATTTTCGCTGCTGTATGTTGGTTTTTATTTTTATTTTTTCCAACTTCTGAATAGGTGAAGCCAGTTAAATTGGCTTTCGGAAATAACTTCATTGACTAACTGGTGGTTTATGGTGATTGTCTCAGCTTTCAGAGATATCAATACCACATTACTTGACAGCGTCAATCTTTTCGGCTAAAAGCTCTGAAATTGCAGTGTTCCACCGAAACGTGCGTCTATTGGTTTTGCTATGTGTTACGTCGGGAATATGCAGGTCAAAGTCTTGTATGATCGGAAGTCCCTTTTTTTTCTGTAACCTGAAGTCTACAAACATACTGCTTTTTGCTCTTTTTGTAGTTCTGAGTGGGCATTAGTGCAAGAAATTAGAACTCTATTTTCTAAGAAATTAGATGAAAATTGTTAGCAGTTTCTGCTGATTGACAAGTCATCTGGCTAAAGGCTAGCAACTTCATATAATGGTCTGCTGATATATGTATATTTTTTGGAAATTGATCTTCAAAATGAAATCTTTTTACACTCTTTATAAGGAATTTGAGCCTTTTGTGAACCTTGCGACAAAGCAGTTGACACTATACTATGTTTTTTCTGAACTTCAGTGGACTACGAGGTTGCTGTTTTGGCATCGCTAACATGATTCTTGTGAGTGGCTCTCTTATGGTTAACTTCTTTCGATGGCGGAGCATGGCTCTTATGCTGACTGAGTTCTGATAACTGTGTAGGTGAAACGAATGAGAGAAACACTATATTCTACTCTTCTTTTTCAGGTCCAACAATTTCTGATCGTTAAGCTGCTACTTGCATGAAGTCCGGTGTAACATATGCTTTTTAGTTTAAGGAATACTTTTGTTTGAACTTAACGTGGTGGCACATTTATGCAGGATATATCATTTTTTGACACTGAAACGGTTGGTGATTTGACTAGTAGGCTTGGTTCAGATTGTCAGCAAGTGTCACGGGTTATCGGGAATGATCTTAATTTAATTCTTCGGAATGTTGTACAGGTTGGTATTGGCGACCTTCCAGTTACTAGTAACTGTTTCTTCTCTTCTATAACTACTAATTTATCTTGTCCTCTGATGGTTTTTTAGGGTACAGGTGCTTTGATTTACTTGCTCATTCTATCATTGCCACTTGGTCTATGTACTTTGGTGATATGTTCAGCCTTAGCTGCCGTGATGCTGATCTATGGCATGTAAGATTTTTAAAATTTGAGAATACTTTTACTGCATTTATCTCCCTTTCGTAAACTAGGGATATAAACCTAATATGTGGTTTTTGGGTGGTTAATAAAGTATTTTGTCGTTATCTTTAGAAGACAAGAAATGATCTCAGTGGGACAAAATTGTCCACAAGGCATTTGTTCCCATGGTGTGATGGCCTAATATAGTTTACATAAGTTCTATGTGAGAAATGGAAGAAGTTTGAATAGTAATTGTATCTCTAGTAGAACATGGCTTGTATTTTGAGGAAAACCATCTGGTGGAACGATTCTAAAAGGACATCAAATTCAACATGCACATTTTAAATGCATGTTCACAAATTTAAAGTTTGTATTAAGTCTTGTTTCTGGAACTGTATCCAGACAGTGCTGGTTGTTACTTCAACTATTGTTTTGAATTGTATCCAAACACTGCCAATCACCATTGCAACTACTGTTTCTGGTTAGGTACCAGAAGAAGGCGGCCAAGTTGACACAAGAGTTTACTGCTTCTGCTAATCAAGTAAGATGAGAAGCCTTTACATAAGTTAAAGATGAAGGTATCTGACTCTCGCTTTGGCTGAATTTTGTATCATCTAAATGCAGGTGGCACAAGAGACATTCTCTTTGATGAGAACAGTCCGAATATATGGAACAGAAAAATTAGAAGTTGGAAGGTAAAAATATCCCTAGAATATTGTGCTATTATGAAGTTCTACAGGTATTCTTATTTTGGTAATAAAATTTTGAAATGTAAGTGAAACAAATTCCAGCAGAATACCTATCTGCGGTAATATGTATGTTCTGATAGGAGGATGGGTATATCTCTTTGCCTTATAGGTACAAGTTGTGGCTGGAGAAATTAGCTGATATAAGCCTGAGGCAAAGTGCTGCATATGGATTCTGGAATTGGAGCTTTAACACACTTTATCATTCCACTCAGGTGGAGCCCCTGTTATTGAGTTTCGAATCTTGAACTGCTATTTGCGACAAAATCTTCTATATTTTTTAATTGAATAACTACTCAACATTTGATTGATATTTCTTATGATTTATCAGACTCAATAAACATGGCGCTTCTTGACTTTGTCTTCATCACAAGTTTAATTTTAACTGGGTGTAGCTTTAAATTATACCAGTTTGGCACCAACACAACCTGTAATTCTAGTCAGTCAGGGGACATTAGCAACCTGTAATTCTATGCTCTTGGACATACTGTATTTTGTTTTTGGATAATTGTCATTCCCTCACTGCCATTAGTTGTATCAAATTAATTATGGCAAGGTGATGCAGACCTAGACTTAAGCCAAGTATGAAACTGGATCCTTACTCAAGAGTTAGAACTAGGCTTACAAAAATATCTACTTATAAAATGGTGTAATATAGAAACAACTTGTCATTTTTATTCTTTGGTGGAAACTAAGTGGTTATGCAATCACTCACTTCTACAAGGTGGAGAGATAGGTCAGGGTTATAGAGAAGTATTAATTTGAGCTTGGGTTCACAAAAAAAGTGGTTGTAATGGCAATTTCATTCATTATTTAATGTGAAACAGTTAGCAAATTTTGTTCTTTGCCCTTAACAACATTTGATATTATGAAATATGGACCAATTATGAGCCTTGTTCAGGTAATCTTTCCTGGATTTGGATACTACATTATATGGCTCTTTCGATGACTATTCATTTTACTATTAAGCTTTTTTTCTTTTGTTTGCAAAACATTTATGGTCTAGATTGACTTCAACTTACTTGGAATTTGCATCTTTTTTAAGGTCATTGCTGTGGTAGTAGGAGGAATGTCTATTCTGGCTGGTCATATCACAGCTGAGCAACTTACGAAATTTATATTGTATAGTGAATGGCTGATATACTCTACATGGTGGGTAGGAGATAATTTATCATCTTTGATGCAATCTGTTGGGGCAAGTGAAAAGGTCTTCCAATTGATGGATCTCTTGCCAAGTGACCAATTTGTATCAAAAGGCAAGCTTGTTAACTACAGAGTGCCAGACATATTTGTTGGCTTTTCTTTGAATTATTTCTTTTTATGTTGGTGGGTTGTGCCTGCTCTCTGTACTTAGAGATTGGGGGTTGTTGCAGCTTAAAATGCACATGCAATATCATGTTAACCAATGACTGCTTGATCTTTTAGAATTTTTAATAGAGAACAATTTCAAAAGAACAATCGTATTAAATGACAACCGCATTGGTATTGTTATGGTTTAATGGTTTTCTAAGTGGTAACTTTGATGGACCTATGAATTGAATCTTTGCTATAAAATCTGCCTGGTGATGTGCACATCAAGATACTTTTGCTATTCTTTTCAGGAAGAGTCAGGTATATTGAATACAAATTTGAATTGCAGAAAGCACTTTGGTGCAAGTCCTTTTTCTCAATAATACATTTCTTCGAGTGACAATTCTTATCTTTGGTAACGCTGGATATTACTGCTATTCAGGGTTAAAATTACAAAAGCTGATGGGAAAAATAGAGTTTGTGGATGTGTCTTTTTATTATCCTTCAAGAGCAACGGTATGCTTTTTCCTTTCTACCATTAACCATAAAGCACCTACATCCTGATCACATACCTGTCAATTTCTTTTAACTTTCACTTTTATGCTCTAAAATATGGGAAATCCGTTTGAATTATACACTTGTGCATGTGGTTGTTATACTAGTTCCTGGTGACCAGTAAATATTTGCAGATTTCTTTGTGAGACTGCAACACTTTTGTAGAGGTAATAAAATCTAGTAGGAGATGTTATGGTTTTTCCAAATTTCAAGATAGAAACTTCATTCCTTCTTTTGATGTTCTCAATAGGCCAAATTTTCATATCAAAGTCTGCAATTATCTCGATCTTGACTTAATATGATTTGCAGGTACCTGTACTGCACCATGTGAACCTTTTGGTAAATCCTGGGGAAGTGGTTGCAATTGTAAGCGAACTATCTTCCTATTCATCGTTGCTATATGGCAAAATCTGAATGATTTATTATTTATTATTAATCTTGGTTAGGTTGGTCTTAGTGGCAGTGGGAAGAGCACCCTGGTCAATCTACTGCTCCGCCTTTATGAGCCATCAAATGGACAGGTAAATTTAGGCTGTCCTTTAGTTGTTCTTTGGACTTTGACAATCCTAATCTATTATGAGATGGAATCAGTAAAATTTCCTAATTTCTACTGTTGATTAATGGCTTTTATCTTGGAGAATGAGAGGGTAGCTCCACAGTTGTTGCTACCTTTCAGTAATTGTGATTCTGTGGTTGCTTATTACTTAATCTAAGTTTAATTAATTGCAGATTTTAGTCGATGGCTTTTCACTTGGAGATTTGGACATCAAATGGTTCAGAGAAAGAATTGGATACGTGGGACAGGTCGCCCATCTACTTTTAGTGATATAGATTTTAGTATATCCAGAGGGCTACCTCCTTATTGGGAAACTCTTGAACAGGAACCAAAACTTTTCCGCATGGATATTAGTTCGAATATCAGATATGGTTGTCCACGAGATGCAACAGAGGAAGAAGTTGAGTGGGCTGCCAAGCAGGCCTATGCTCATGGCTTCATCACATCTCTTCCCAATGGTTACAAGACCCTTGTTGATGATGATTTGCTTAGTGGAGGTCAGAAGCAGCGAATTGCCATTGCTAGAGCTATTCTTAGGGACCCCGCCATTTTGATCCTTGATGAAGCCACCAGTGCGCTGGATGCAGAAAGTGAACACAATGTTAAGGTAACCACTTTTTGACAATCATATGCCATCACTTTGGGGTTTTTCCTTTTCTCCTCAAGGAAGATGTTGAATTCAGGAAGTCGATGAATGGGAGGATTAGAGTTTTGACTTGATTTTTTGTGATTGAATTAGGGTGTTCTTCGTGCTATGAGAAGTGAGACAACATCAAGGAGAACTGTGGTAGTAATTGCACACAGGTAGTCTTCTACACTATGCTTCAAGTGTTACAATTGTGGGTGGAATATTGATGATTAACTTTCTGCAGGCTCTCCACAATTCAAGTTGCTGACCGGATAGTGGTGATGAGTGACGGTAAAATAGTCGAGGTTGGTACTCTGGGAAGATCATATTGTTTTATTTTAGGAAGGTCAAGTGTTATATATAGGTTCTTTGTAAGATATTTGGGTACAAAGATCGTATGGTATTATTTTCTTGCATTACCCATATACTGCATTTACCAGGCAAACAAACAATTTTGCTAAAGCAAATCTAACTTCGGAATTGCCAAGCTTCCTTAAATTGTCAAGGATGAGATAATTAGCCAATGTACATATCCCGAAAGCTATTATGGTATGTTTTGCAAGCTCTTTATGTAATTTCAGAAGTAAGCTACATTCATATTTTCGTTTCTGTTGACATAGATGGGTGGTCACCGGGAGCTACTCCATCAGGATGGCTTGTATGCACGATTGACCAGAAGGCAGGCCGATGCTGTAGCATGATCATATTACATACTGACAATTCTTTCTCTCATATATTACTACTTTTCATGCATTAGGATGGAACAGCTTTTAAATACAGATATTTCGATTCTCAAGATACTGTATGCAAGAAGGCTGAGCTGTTTGCCCTGGAACTTGAAATGGTTTGGAATGTGAAATGTAGAAGTAATTGCTGAAGCAGTTCAACTACACAATCAGAACCTATGTGAAGTATTCCAGGCAGCACTACACACACACACTAATTTATGACAAGGACACGTCTCAACTCTTCTTCTTTGGACATATTGATGCCCCCAGGCCAATTGTAATTTTATACAGCATATATGAAGTTCAAGTGGTGCAAATTGCACAACGAAGCTACTGATACGGTTAAATGTTATTGGTTATTTTTGTCACTATTCTTATGTTCAACATTCTTAGTGGCATCTTAAGCCTTATTTATTTAATGAATTGCTTTAAATTCGTTAATGTGGTAAAGAAATTCTTTGACTCGACATTTGTCATGGTTGTCGTCTGAACAATCTTCTAGATGCAACCCTTCTTTTGATTTATGGTTTTCCTAGTCCTTTGATGTCTTTTTTGATATAGAATATTGAACGACTCATTAGTCCCAATAAGCATCATTATCAAATATTGGTTACTAGACATAAATGAGGCTGAAGGCAAGAGATTGAATAATGATTTAAGGATATGTGCTCACCAAATGGGGGTAGCTGATTGACTTTTTGGAATACATTTCTTTACTTGGAACAACATGCAAACTGGAGATTGGCTTATAAAGAATAAGCTAAACACAATAGTGGTGAATTTGGCCCTTTAGTTGAGCACACTTCACCAGCTCTATATGTTCAAAGTCTCAATATGACAAGAAGCGGGCCAATTAAAGCTCCGTATAGGTTTAATAATTTTTGGTATGCAAGCGCATGTTGAAGGATGCGAGGCTTACCAACTTATGAGAAACCCAAAAGCTACAAAAAAGGAGTTGAAGACCCTCAATCATAGTCTTTTTCTCGTAACCGAGCAAAATGTCAAAATTGCTAAGAATATTCTTAATGAAGTCTAGAATGAATGTTACAAGAACCCCTCAAATATTTAGCTTAAGCTACATGAAGAACAAGATCTGGGAAGTTAGCTACTTGAAGAACAAGATCTGGGGAGTTACATTCAAACTTATCCTTTAGCTCAATGAGATTTAAAGGAACCTTTTTTTTTTTCACAGTTCAATGCTCACAATAAGAAATCAAAATAGAATTAGTATCTTATCAAATTCCTTTGGGAACAAAATCAACAATCAGGAGGATCTTAAGGCTTTAACTTATAGCTACTTGAAGAACATTTTTAACAGGGAAATTAACCTTTTTTTTTCATTTATGCATGAGGTTAGTGGATTTATCTCTCTTCAATTGGATTTAATACAAGCAAACTTCCTTATCAGACCTTTCACAAAGTCTGATATAGAAGTAGCTCAATGAGCCTTAGTCCTAATAAAGTCTCGGGTCCTAAGGGATTTAACGCCTTACATCTCAACAAAAAAAAAAAAAAAAGAAGCATCACTGGTTACTTAATCTCTCAAATTGTTATGAAATTCTTTATAAATAGGAAAAATGCTAAGAGGGTTGAATAAAACCTACATGGTCCCCAAGATGGCTAGCCTTAATCCAAACAAAACTTAAGATTTATATCATGTTGCAACGCAATATCTAAGATCATCTAAAAAATTCTTAGTGTTTTTTTTTTTGAATGGAAATGCTGCAGTCAAGTTATATTAACAGTGTCAAACTGCAAAGCGTCATACAAAAAAAATGGCGGGCATAATCCCCATTCTAAATCAGGCATAGAACCAGCAGCACGGACAATACTATGAGTCGCTTGGTTCGCTGATTTGCGAACAAACTAAATAGCCATGGATGGCAACAAAGACAAAAGATGCTTGCAATCTTGTACAATTGCACCAAAGTAAGAGAAGTCAAAAGTATTAGATTGTAAAGCATGAATAAGAAATAAAGAATCAGACTCCATAACATCACACCTCGCCTGAGTGCATTTCGGCCAACTAAGAGCTTCCTGAAAAGTCAAAGCTTCGCCTAAAGTAGGATCACCCATACCTGGAATTGTTATCATCTTCCCCATCATACCTCTTCCATTGGAATCCCGCAAAATCATACCCATACCAAATAGGTGCTGCCTAGCTACAACGGAGACATCAACATTACACTTATAACACCCTGCTAGTGGAGGGCTCCATGTAGTAAGAGGATGTGGTGAAGACGTAGCTGCAAAAAGAACATGGGCCGCCTGCCATTCCCGTAGAAGTTGTCTATTGTGCTACAGGATAGAGGTTGGAGATGAAGAAATTTGGTTCCAAACCACTTGATTTCTATTTAACCATAGCCCATAAACCACCATCAAAGCTTCGTGTCGAATATCTTCTTGTAGCATTTTCACCCAGCCAAACCAGTCCGTTAATGTGTTCATGCGTCACCACCCAACCAATGATAATACCCAAGTATGCTGAGCCACAAGACAAATTAAGAAGATATGGTGCTCCGTTTCAGGATGAGTACCACAAACCGGACAAACACTTGGAACAACCAAAGATTTTCGTTGCAAATTTACCATACATGGCATAAGAGCCAAAGTTGTTCTCCAACACACATGCTTAACTTTCTCAGGGATGTTTGCTTTCCAAATAAAACTCCAAATATCATCAGGAATGTGGTTGGGTAAACGGGGTACCTGAAAGCGTTGTTTATATCCACTCTTAACAGTGTAAAGTCCTCTTCGGTCATGTGTCCAAGCCCAAACATCACTTTGCTTTTGAAGAGGCAAAGGGATTTGGTTAATTAATAGGATGTCTCGTTGCTGGAAAAAGTGGTTTAGCTACAGATCATCTCACTTTTGGAGACTTGGGATAATAAAAGAGGAGACATGACATTGATCTAAACCTGAAGCCATAGGAGACACCACATACGGTTGATTAGGATCAGGCAACCATGGATGATGCCACACCAAAGTATCCTCCCCATCTCCAATACGCCGATAGCAGCCTCTCGCTAACCCTTCTCGAGCTGTTAAAATACTGCGCCATATGTAGGAAGGATTATTACCAAGTGTTGCGGCCCAAAATGAGGAGTCTTGGCAATACCGTCCCTTTAGAACGTCATCCCTGCTTGGCCAAAAAAGCAAGGTTAAACTCATGGATACGTCGATAAGCAAGACCACCCTTGTCCTTGGGAATGCACAAATAATCCCATCGCCGCCATCGAATGCCAGTTGAGTCCCCACCACCCGAGGTCCAATAAAACGCATTCATCAGAGATTCAATTTTCCTGCAAACATTCAAAGGAAGTAGAAACAAAGACATTAAATAATTAGGAATGGTTTGTGCAACCATTCGAATAAGGACGTCTTTGCCTGCTCGTGAGAGGACCTTCAATTTCCAGCCTGCCAAACGTTTAGCCACTTTATCCACAATATACTGAAACACATGCTACTTATCTCTGCCAATAATTGCAGGCATTCCCAAATAGGACTGATGTTGGTTCACTTCCGTAATACCCAAATTTTGGCAAATAAGTTGTCGTCCTGCACAATGAACATTGGGACTAAAGGATACGGCCGACTTGGTTAAATTGATACTTTGTCCAGAAGCGTCTTCATAAATTTGAAAGCAGCGCTTCAAACTGTCGTCAGCAAATAACAAGTGTGATACAGATAAACCTCCTTGGCCCATTTTTATGCCATGTAATAAGCCCTACGCCACAGAACCTAATAAGATAGCAGATAGGCCCTCGGCACAGATAATAAATAAGTACGGAGATAACGGATCACCTTGTCGCAACCCACGTGATGGAACAATCAGCCCCAACTCCTGACCATTGTGTGCAATATAATAAACGACCGAAGAAACCACCTTCATAATCTTTTGTATCCACTGGGAAGCAAAATTTATAAGAGGATAAGTAGTTGGTAGAACGCATCTCTTTCATATGCTATTAGGCTCTCTACCTCATCTTTTTTTTTTTGAAGCATGATAGGGTTGTTTTATTAAATAGAATTAGCTAATAAAACATCCCTAATAATGTTGGGTGGGTTATGAAACCACTCACCAACAAATTCATCAATTCTAGTAGCTTGAGTTAGTTCATGGGCAGCCATATTAGCTTGTCTGGGTACTGCAACAACCCTGCAGTTACCCTGAAATTGAATCAATAGCATTATAATGTCATCTACTAAAGCACCAAAGGAAGTAAAATCTAAACTACCATTCTCCACAGTATCGTGAACAACCGCAAGATTGTCACTCTCACATATCACATTACTCTAGCCCTTTCCCTGTACCTAGCTTAGCGCCTCCTTAATAGCAAAGGCTTTGCCACTCTTGGTGAAAACATTCCTCTAAACCTTTCAATTTTAGCAGCTAAAAAACTACCATGATCATCACGAGCCACCAAAGCAAACCCCGTATCTGAACTGTTAATATGTGTTGCTGCATCCACATTCACCTTTACCCAATCTGCCAACATTTTTTGCCATTTCCTGGCTGTAATTTGCTGTTGATGCTGTGACTTAGTCACTTGAGCATTTTGCAAACATTTTGCGTGCATTGAGTAGTGAACCATGTTGCTACCGGCGACTTGTACTTATTCGACCAAACCAAATTATTTCGAGCATTTCAAATTTTCCAACAAATACCCAATATCAAACTAGCGTCTTTATCATTAAATAACAATACAACCACTCTCAACCAATCAACAAAGTATGCAACACTAGGTCTGTACCACCCAAAGATAAAAGAACTCTATACCTGTTGAGCATAATTGCAGTTCACTAGCAGATGCAACGTCGATTCCTCCTCCAAATTATAGAGAGGACAGATGGATGGAATCGGTACTCGCCGTTGCCGCAACGATAATCTTATCGACAATATGTTGTTGGCCGCTCGCCATACAAAGTTCCTCACCTGTGGCGATAATAGTAGCTTCTAGAATTTGCGCCACATACGCAGTGCTTGATGGTCAGGCTCTTCCACTTGAGTTAACAAAGTACGATAAGCAGATTTAACTGTAAATACCCCCTTCTTATTGAACAATCAGAATAGATTATCCTCAGCACAATTGCTTAACGGAATAGACAGTATCTGAGAAGAATCCCTCTCATTGATTTGCCCTCCTTTATTAAATCACTCACCTTGAAAACTTGCTTGTCTGGACAAAAGACAGTGGAAACACAAGAGTTCTCAAGGTCTGGGATCTACGCAACCAACCAAATAGAAATCTTCTCACCCGAGCCAACCCGCCAACACATCCCCTTCTGCAAGACCTGCTTACTCTCCCAAATGCTCCTCCACACATAACTGGGATTGGCACTTATATCAGCCTCTATAAAACTCGAGTGCGCAAAATACCTAGCTTTAAGAACTTGAGCCATAAGTGAATTGGGGTATTTAATTAAACGTCAACCAATCCGTCCTAACATAACCAAGTTAAATTCGCGAATATGTTTGTATTGAAGACCCCTATGAGTTTTATGCTTGCATAATCTTGACCAAGTCATCCAATGTAAATTCAGAGACCCCTGTCCATTCCCCCCCCACCAAAAATCCGCAAACAACTTCTCCATATCATCACAAATCCCTTTCGGCAATAGGAACAATGACATCACATAATTAGGAATCGCCTGAAGCACTATCTTAAGCAAAATCTCCTTCCCCGCCTTTGAAAACAGTTTGTTCTTCCATGAGTTCAAACGTTTCCACAATTTGTCTTTAACAAAATGAAAGACCTCTTTCTTATTGCGACCCATTGCTGTTGGCAACCCCAAGTAGTCTCCAAGACTATCATGTTCAATAACCTGGAGTGTACCACAAATCGCAGACCTCACCAGCTGCGAAGTGTTAGGACTATAACAGATAAGGGATTTTGAGAAGTTCATTGCTTATCCTGAAGTCTTTTTATAATCTTGAAGCACATTCTTCACCACAATCGCTTCCTTCACCACACTCGTTTCCCTCTCGGTAGCCTTGAAGAATAACACACTGTCATCTGCGAAGAAAAGATGGCTAATTTTCGGGGCCCCTCTTCTCACACAACATCTATGAAGCTCGCCTGTATCAACCCTAGCCTGAATAAGTCAAGACAACACCTCTGCACACATAATGAACAGATATGGACTCAAGGGATCTCCTTGATGTAATCCCCTTGACGGCTAAATCGGCCACTGAGCTTACCTTGCTGCAAAACCTTATAACTAATCGTAGAAATATAGACTTATATTAAATCCACCCAATACAAAAGCCCATCCTCAACATGACATCCTTCAAAAAGTTCCACTCTAGCCTATTATAGGCTTTACTAATGTCAATCTTCAAGGTCGCCATACCTGTCTTACGCACCTTCTTGCTTTGAAGAGAATGAATAACCTCATAAACAATGATGGAATTATCCTGGATCTGTCTCCCAGTCACAAACACACTTTGCTGCGGAGAAATAATAATTGCCGAGAAAGGTTTCAATCTATTGGTTAACATCTTCGAGATAATTTTGTAAAGAACCTGACATAAAGCAATGGGTCTCATATCCATCATTGTCTCCGAAGTCAACTTTTTTGGAATCAAAACTAAAAGGGTCTCATTAAGATGCAGCAGGAAACTCCCACTTTTAATACACGATATACAAAACTCCAAAACTGCCCTCTATCACCCCCAAAACCACTGAAAGAACCAAGATTCAACCCATCAACTCTCGGAGATTTATCCACACCTATGCTGAAAACGACATACCTCATGTCCTCCACAGTGAAAGGTGTCATCAACACAACATTTACCTCATCCGAAACTAACTGAGGAACATAATTCAACACCGCCTGTGAATTATAATAATGTGAAGAGTATAACTGCTCAAAATAATCAGTAATCACGTCGAATAGGCCAGAGTCCCACGCACGCCAAACCCTGGAGCTATCCTTCAGCTTCTCCAGACTATTCCTCCACTTCCTCTCTGATGCACGAGCATGAAAAAATTTCGTATTCCTGTTACTATCTCGTAGCCATTCGACTTTCTCCCTTTGCCTCTAATATAGCTCTCGTTGATTAAGTAGTAAACTATACCTTTCTTTAGCTAATAAAAACTCTCTCCTATCTACACTACGCCTCCTACCCCTCAAATACGACATTCTCTGCCAGCAACTATCTATTTCTTCTTGAAAAGTATGTTTAACAGTATAACCCCATTTCGCTAGAGCTTTGCTACAATGTGACAATCGTGAAACAAGATCAACACCGTTCGTACTATTCCAACACTCCTCAACTAGTAGGCAATAGTCGGCCTCTTTACTCCAACAGTTTTTATAACGAAACAAATGTATTTGGCTTTGCGGAACAAAAAATCTTAACTGCAAAAAAATTGGTAAATGATCTGAAGTTGATATGTCAAGCACAGAAGCCTTGGCTTGACTAAATTTTCGTTTCCAATCCCCATTAATCAAACATCTATCAAGTGTAGCTTCCACATGATCACCTCCCTCTCTCCCATTATCCCAAGTGAACTGATATCCATCACTCCGCAGCTCAATCAAACCTGCCATAGAGACTGCGTCTCTAAAACCCTGGATAAGCGAATACGGTTGCGCTTGACCCCCCACCTTCTCATGAGCGCCCAATATGTCATTAAAGTCACCCATGTAGATCCATGGGAGAGTATTATGTGAGGCCAAGTGCTTCAGGATATCCCATGAAACATGCTTACGACTCCTCCCAGGTTCACCATAAAAGCCAGTTAATTTCCAAGGATTCAACCCCACCAGACTTAACTCAACATCAATAAATCTTGGTGAAGAATCTAGAAGCTGAATATAATCAAATCCTTTTCAAAGTAATGCGAGACCACCACTATGAGCAATACAATCTACAGAAAAAAAAAACCATCACAATTCACAAGATTCTTTATTTCATTAATCTTATAAAAAGTACAAAGAGTTTCAACTAAAAAAATAAAATTTGACCATTTCTCCCGAATAAGCTGTTGTAAGTTTTGAACAGCTTTAACATTTCCAAGCCCAGGGTAATTCCAGCTTAAACAACTCATATCTGTCGGTGGGCCTGACCACCAGCTCCCGCCTTCCCCTTGTTTTTTGAAGCATTAGGTCCTCTGCTTTTCTGATTAAAGCCTTCATTTCTTCCACCCTCACTCATTGGGCTACCACCCTCATCCTCTGTACCATCCGGCCCAACTCATCTCCTCTTAGGATCATTAATAGTAACTATTTCGGGCCTCATCTCTCCTTCCACATTCACTGCCTTATTCCTCACAATATTCTCCGAATCCTTTATATTCAAATTGCCACTAGAAACATCTTCCATCACTCCCTTATCCCTACCCGAATCCCACGTAAATAGTGGGTTAACTCCCCGAAATCTGGGCCTTCCCGTACTAGTTCCACCGTCATCTTCTCCAATCATCCCTTCACCAATGCCGTCCACGAAACTTGGTTCCTCTCATAACCACTTTGAACCAATAAAACTCTACCTATGTCGATTGCCATCACACAAATGAGGACCAAATTTGCGAGGAACAGGTGCACCATTAGCGTGCACTGGAAGAGGGCAGAATTTTCCCCATGGCCTATTATGCCACACATGAAACAAAACGTGGGAATCCTCTGGTAAACGAAGTTCACAGTAACCACCTCATTGGAATCTCCTTTATTGAGCTTTATTGAATCTTTAATAGGCTTTCGTATATCAAACTTGATACGAACTCACCAAAATTCACACCACTTCTACACACAGTTATTTGGATCAGCCTCCACAAACTCATTGATGGCGTCTCCCACCCGTTTTAACACACTCTTCGATTTAAATCCCTCCCTCAATTCAAAGACCTTCACGCATAAGTACAAATGATTGAGAAGGACATCACAAGGGTGGTCATAGTCTCCCATCTTCTCCATTAGCAGAGCCTGGTTATTGAATGACCAAGGACTCATATCAAGAATTCGGTCCATGTCCACCTTATGATAAAACTGAAACAGATATACTCCCCCATTCACTTCTCGCATCGACATACCCATACAGGTTTCATAAGGGCTGCCAATGTGTGTTTCATAGCCATAAAGTTAACTGTTCGTTCAATCAAGAAACGCCCAACCACACCCAAGGTTGAGTCGTCGGACTCCTCCCCGACATCGTCGTCGATAACCACCACCTCTTCTTCACCATCGTCATCAACAGATAGACTAGCCATATCCTCTGCCATTCAATCTGTATCCATAAGTAGAGCCAAAAGAGAATAAACAGCGGAAACAAGAAACGAAGAACAATTAAAAGGACGAAAAACTTGTCAGTTGGACAAAACGAAAAACCTCGCTATTGTTTTAAATATCAATAACTCATCTAAAGTGGGTAGGCCAAGAATTAAGGGGGTTGAGAATTGGACGAAAAGCTAGAGAGAAGTCAGAGTGTAAAGAAATTGTACATCTATTAGAGCTTTCATTTAATTCTCCCCAAGAATCTAATTAACTCCATCGAAAGAATTACCAAAAATTTTCTCTTATAAAGAGATGTGAATATATCAATAACATCCAAAGTTAAATGGAATAATCCATGCTACATAAAAGAGGAAGGTGGTTTTAGGAATGTGCTTATCAAGGACATTACTAAGATGCTCATTATCAAGAGGATGCTGATATATAATCCATCTGATTAAAATAGATGCATTCTCACTATCTAGATTTAAAAAAATTGGAATCTAAAAACAAGAAATAATAACTTTGAGACACTTAATCAAATGTTGAAGATGAGAGACTTTATTAGTCAAGACATCGAGTGTCTAATTGACAATGGACATAATACATGATTATGGTATATCAACCGAAATGATTTGGGAGCATTATACAATAGGCTATAATTGATTTCAGCATGACATATGCTACCTAACAGAGCTAAAGTGAAAGAGATGATTTAATGTTAACAATGGAATTGTTGTATCAGAGTATTCTCCATTATTAGAAAAAAGCTCCCTAACTATAACCCAAATCCTAATTCACTTGACTTAATAATATGGTTAAGGCATAAATTAAGAAGTTTCATTAATAAATCTTTTTGGAAGTGATTAAAAATTACAACCAGAAGGCTATCTGCTTTGAACTACTTTGGTCCAAGTTCTAACTTGCCAAAGACATCATTTATCTTTTGGCTTGTTGTTAAACAAATGTAAAGACTAAGGACAAGCTCAAGGGAGGCACTTTGATCCTAATTTTCAACTATATAATTGATAAGCAGTGATTTCGTCATATTTTAGTCTCGTGTTTAATGTATTTTACTTGTTTTCCATGTGTTTTAAAACTTGTTTATATTTAATTTTAGACTTTAATTCACTCACTTAGAGCAAAAATGAACAAATTGTAGATAAGTTTAGAGTAATTTGAAGCTTTTTTAATTGAATTATAGAATGTAGGATAGTGTACGTATCTGTATAGGAGAGTTCAGGAGTATGTTGAATATTTCATATGAAACATGCCTGTGTTAATTGGCACCACGCCCTTGTTGACTTATGAGAATGCTATATTGATGGTACATATCCATGTCTGTGCATGTGTTGGCTTCAAATAGTGTTACATACTAATATGAAGAATGCAGTCATCAATATGCCTGTGTATCTTATTGTATCTAGGATTCAATTTTAAAAAGATAAGATTGAACTACCAAGAGAGGAACCCTAGAATGACCAGAGGAAGGAGAAACAACCAAAGCAACCCCTTTGGCGTAGAGTTTCATCAATCTAGAGTGAAGTTTTTGAAGATTTTAAGGATTCCAATCATATTTTCTTGGATTTCTAGTTTTCCTTTTAGTTGTGATGTTTTGGTCTATATTATCATGAGCTAACTACCTTTAGGTATATAGATTTTTTTTAACCTTAATTTTTTTTCTAGGATTTCAATTGAGACTCAATTATGTTATCATAATTTTTCTTAAATTAATATTGTTGGTATATAATTTCATGTGTGATGTCATGTAATTGAGATTGAGAAAAATCCCTTGTATAAAAAGATCTAACATAATTAAAAAGAGTTTCATATAAACTTAGAGATAAGTCGATATAAATCTTTTAGATTAAAGTTAAACTTAATAATGAAATTTATATATATTAAAAAGAGATTTTAATAACCTATAATAAGGTGTTAATAGTTTTAAGAAAGATTTTAGTGTCGGTTTGGATGAGCTTTTGAGAGGTCAATAGATACTTTTTTCTACCATAAAAGTTTTTTTTAAGAAAAATAAGTATTTGACTGTAAAATTAAAAAAACTTTTTTTAATAGATATGACTTTTTTGGCAACACATAAGTTCCACAATATCCACAAACTCATCTTCATATTTATCTTGCAAACTTATATTCTCTAAAAGACTTGGTTAGATATATTTTCATTTATGTTTTATATTGTTTAAAATTATATAATAATTAATATATTGTGCTTTGCATATTATTTAATATACTTTAAATAATATTTATATGTATAAATAATTTTTATTACAAAATAAAATATAGTTAAAACAAAAAAACTGTTTATTTTTATGTTACTAAATAGCCTATTGTATGAAGTTCTTTCAAAATTCAACTGGTTTTTTAGAAAAGTTCTGTTCAGAAAAGATTTACAAAAAAAAGTTTTACTAACAAAAACTCTACTCGTATAAGCCCAATTAAACATAGGTTTAATATTATTAAGAAATTTTTACGATCTAACAAACTTAAGAATAAATTGATTAGTGAAATTATGATTAATACAAGATCAGTCCACCAACAATACTGTCTCATAATTCATTAATCTCCTTTTTTTTAAAAGTAAAGTTTTTTATATTATGAAATCATATTCAAAATCGAAGAAGATGAAATGAAATGTTACATATTGTCAAAATCAATTCTCCGAGTTAAAAATAAAATCATTAATTAAATGTTCCTGAAAAGAAAATGAAATATAAATAATATTCTGAACCAAATTTGTTCTTCTTTTGGGCAACATAATAAAACACGCCAAAGCAAACAACGAAGAATCAAAAAACCCACAAAACCTAAAATCACTCCAAACATCAAAATGGACTACCAACAACAGCAGCATTCGAACAGGTACATGCGACCACCGCAACCACCACCCCCTCCGCTGCCGCTACCAGCGGCGGATCCCCTCCACTACCACCACCAAAGACCATCTCTTCCTCCTCCTCCTCCTCCTCCTCAAGCTCCTTGGTACTCCAACCAATTCCACTACCACCCTCCTCCCTCTCCACCTCCGCCGCAACATTGGGCGACCCCGCCTCCACCTCCTCCTTCTCATTCCGACCACCTCGCTCTTCCTCATCCCTCCGGTTTTCCTTCGCTGCCACAGCCTCATTCTTACCCTCCGCAAAACCATCAGTTCGCTCCTCCTCATCCTCAGCCTCCACCTCCGCCTCCGCCTCTCTCGCAAGTCCATCCTCCTCCTTACCCTCCGGCCAATCAGGTAACTCAATGTTTTTGTGTTTCTATTATATATGAGATTTAAATTTAGGGTCTCGAGTATACTCTGTTGACTTTACTACAAAATTTCAGTCCTTTAATTTTGATGATGTCTTCCTTTTTGTCTTTGATTGGATTTGCTAATTACCTACATGTATGTTCAATTAATTGTAGGAATGGGGGAATCCAAGTTGGGGCCAGCAACAATCCTGGGATTACTCTGGTTACTTCATTTGCTTAACTTTTTGTTTTAGTTTCTTCGAACTTTTTTTTGTATAAGTTATTATGAATTTAATGTGTAAGCTTTTTCTTCTTACCATTTAACTTTCGGAAATATGCTGTCAATTTTCTTAAAGGTCGCTGAAGTTAGAAGACTTAGCATAGGCTTTTATATTGGCATTAATCATTAAGTTGCATTGGAAAATTTTGAATGCATCTTTTTATCATATTTTTATTGAGAGAGCAGATCTATCTCTCTCTGTTTAATAATGGCAATGGGTGTTATAATATTATCAGCCAATAACAATGTGGAAGATTGGGCTGCTCGGGCAAGAGCGTGGGCAGCTTCGAAAAAAGGTTCTATGGAGGATCACCATGTGCAGTATCAAGATCAGTATTCTCAACCGTTGGAGTCTCATTATCATGATTTTCAGCAACAGCAATTTAATGCATCTGGCTATCAACAGTTTCCAGTTTCAGCAGCAGCACAACCGCCACCACTAGTTTATGCACAGGAGGCTGCATCTTTCAACTCTGGACAAACATCTTATGTTTCTGATGGGCATCTAGCTTACAACATTGGAGGTGGAATTTCAGCTGCCGCTCCTACTACAAGTCCATCTGTTCATCAGCAGGAGGTACCTTCTAGTTATTCTTCTGTTACAGGTAATAATTCATTTAGTATAGTGTAAATGCATGTGAAGATTGTATTGAAGAACTGTTGATTTGGAACAAGACATGTTCTTTTTAGTGTTCTTTAGTTCTATTTTAGAAATAACCATAATGAGGCCTTCTAGATCTACCGTTTGTTTTGAATAAATGAGGTATTCAGTCACAGACCTTGGTGGTATATATATCATTTGCAAGCTGTCTCAGTCTTTTTCTTTCCATCGTTCAAGTTGTCGCTGACTTAATTAATATATGAAATCTACTGTGATCATAGAACAAATGCACCATTAATTACCATTAGCTGCACTAAAATTATGCACGTGATAATCGGATCCAAGTTCCTAAAAGGCTTATATATCATAAAGTATTCAGTTTGGTCAATTTTCTAAATGGCAGGTAATGAAGAGACTGCAGATCATAATGAGCGGATGTATAATTCATCACCATTGCCTATTTCCTCGGTTCTAGAAGGGCAATATCCTGTTCAATCTTCACTGCCTGCTACTGGTAGATCAATTTCACCAAACAGAACTTTGCATAGAGCAGCCAGGGCGCTGATTTCTTGGCTGACCTTAAATTATCAACATTTTATATGTTGGACTTTTATCTGTGATAATGACTTATGATGTAATTCACTTATGCTGTGAATTATGATTCAACAGGAACTATAAAGAGCATTAGTCCTGTTGCACCAGTACCTTCCATCAATTCCTGGACTCCAGTTGTTCCGACAGGTGCACTTTACGCTCCTATTCCTCCAGGTCTTCCATCAGGGACTCAGGTATTGTTTGGTTTTCTGCTCATTTTAGACGGCTTTGGACCAAAAGCCTAATTTTATTTTGTATTTTAGCATGATCCGTCAATGACCATACATTCTGCTGGACCACCTGCACCACCATTTGGAGGCTTTCCTGGATCTAGTTTTCAGCCAACAATTCCAACTGCTGGTGCACCTTATGGAATGGGTGCAGAAGCTACACTTCTCCCCTCAGCCTTCCCTATTGATGCTTTTGGGACTTCCAACATGTCTGAACGTCCTAAGAAGGTGGGTAGTATATATTTGTGTTTCTAATGAATTAAAACAAGTAATGTTGAGTAATTGACTTGTAAATTGCCCAGGCGTCTGTTCCTAATTGGCTTAAGGAAGAAATAATTAAGAATGCATCTGTCATTACAAGGACTTCTCTGGAGCATCCTAAGGAGCAAACACAATCAGTTGATGAAGAAGTGATTGATAAATCTATTGAGAAGGTTGATCATGCAGATAGCAAAAGCATTGATTCTTCTAAGTCAACTGAAGAAGAGGATGATGATGAGGTTCTATTGAATTCTGAACTGTGCACTTCTAAACTTGCTTATATTTTTTACCTGGCATACTTTCCCCCAGTGCATAACAATTCCTTCTTAACATTTTTTGTTAATGCTTTCTTTATGGCCTTGAGAATTGACTGATGGACTGTTTTCTTATCTTTGCCTCTTGGCCATTAACAGGATGATGCTGAAGTGGCTAGAACTGCAGCCATCAACCAGGAAATAAAACGTGTTTTAACTGAAGTTCTTTTAAAGGTCACAGCTCTTGAAAATCACGTGATTCCTAATTGCTTTTGATAATTTTTTAAGATAGTTTTTCTGACTTCAATGTTACTGATTAGGTTACGGAGGAACTGTTTGATGAAATTGCGACGAAAGTCCTCAATGAAGATAATCTGCCACATGAAAGTAATGGCTTATTCTTTCCTTCTGCTGTCCATGTTTGATCCAACTCTGCAGTTGGCTAACTCCATTTTGTTACTTGTATGATTTTGACAGAGTAACAACTGTTTCTGGTTTTGCAGTGGAATTGTCTTCAAATCATGAGGCACCAACAACTCCCCGTGCAGTGCCATCTTCCAAGGCTTCTGCAAAGATATTAATTCCAATTAAAGAAAACAAGTCTGAGACTGAAGATGTCAGTGAGAAATCCAGTTCCAGCGCCCCTGGAAATGTTTTGGGTCTTGTTAATTATGCCTCTGATGAAGATGATGACGATGAAATTCAGAGTTCTGGCGTCATAAACTCTAGGAAAAATGATACGGTTGAGCAGTCAAGCGCGCCAAAACATAAGTACAATGCACATGGAAGTTCAGAACTTGAACTTGGAAGTAATAACAGGGGGAAAAAAACTTCTGATACTGATCTGAGCCAAACTAATTTGATTGAATCAAAGAAAGAGGTGAAATCTAATGTCAGTGAGATGACTGAATGTACATATTCTGGCAAGGGGTTCTCTGGAACCACTGGTGCTGATAATGACCTTGATGGTGGCAAAACACTTGACGACATTAATAAGGTTGAATCAAAAGCTACTTTTGAGGGAAATGTCCTAATGCAATCTGAACAGCATGGAGACAATGCCGTTGCGAACAAGTCAAAAGTAGATGTTTCTCTCATCAGGGATTTGAATATGAAAACAGAGCAAAATATTCAACTTGAAAATAGGAGTCATTCTGCAAAAGCCTCTTTAAAGGATGCAGAACACAGGAGCAGGGTAGATGAAAGGGGTGATGATTATCATAAGAGGCTAGATGAAAAACATCTAAGAAGGGAAAAGGCAGATGACCGTAATGGTTCAAGGCATAGAAAAGAGCAAGATGATAAAAATGGGGAAAAAGCTAAACAATCTGAGTCAAGGAAAAGATCCTCCCATCTGGATGTCAAAGAGGATAAGAAAGATAAATTTCAGAGAACTAGTTCAAAGGTAGATACCAGTGGAAAAAGAGAACAAGCAAAGGACAAGGGGGAAGACAGGCCAAGGCCAAAAAGTACAAGTGACTTGAGTAGACATAAAAGACAACGCTCCTCATCGATTGACAGTAGGGGTGGAAACAGTAAGGATAATGGGTCAAATGATGGATCATCAGACGATTCTAAGAGGTTCACCCTTTAGATTGTCATTTCCTGATTCTTGTTGTGGTATATGCTTGGCTACTCATATTTCGCTACTGTTCTGCAGGAAAACATATTTAAGGAGGCGGGAGTCATCGCCATCTCCTGTTAGGTCTAGGAGAAGGTATACAAGTCTTTGCATTTTGTGACATTGCTTTTCTTCTTTTGCAATCTTTAGTTCCTGAGCAGATTAATGTCCTGAAATTTTACTAGTGTGCTTGAACTACCTGTGAAACCCAAGTCATCCATATGCTTTAATAAATATAAAATCAGTGTATCGAATGATGGTGATTTGAGAATTCACCTTACTAAGAAGTTCATTTTTTAGTTGCCATCTGTGGAAACCCAATGTGATACAAATATGTTCATTTGAGTTTGTTTTTCATCTTTTAGACATATTTTCAGTAGGTATTTCAAAGAGGGGTATTAATGCTTTTTATTTGCCTGTTTGGCAGTGGTTGTTTGTTTGCTCATGTTTAATTGACTAATTAATTCTCACCATATTTCAAATGTTGTTTCATTTCCTTGTCCTTTTATGGGGCCTATTTACATGATCAGTGGGCTAGCACTCTCTCATTTTCATGAATTTTCAACCCAATTTTTCTAAGGCTTGAACTTAGGATTTGGAAGTTGAAATCCATAGTTTAAAGTTTAAATCAATGGGATGGTAATGTTGGACAGAGATGACGGCCAAGAGGTATCTTGACCAGGTTATAAGTTGCGGCATCTAGAGTACAAACCTCCTTTCCCTTATCTTTTCCAGCTGAAGAGTTTTATTGTGTCTGTGTTTCATTTCATTTCTTCCGAAAATTCTTTAACCATGTAAAGAATAATATATTACATGAAGATTTGTCTGCCTGTTTTTTGTTTTATATGGTTCTACAATTCTTGAAGAGCTAATATGAGCAAGATATTTACGACTATGATGTTAGAACTCTAGGTTTTTGGGTCACCCATCATCTTGGCCCATCTTTTACATTTTTACCCTGTTTTGTGGACTATTAGACTTCTAATTCAGTTGAGTTGAACTCATGTAGATAAAATTCTGATTAATGAAGATTAACATCACATTAGCAAGATTAAAGAAGTCATGTTTAAGGATCAGCTCCACTTAACAAGGCTGTATGCATACTCTCCTTTTAGTCATAAAACTTGGGGTCTGCTACGTACATCTCTTGTTATGTCTTTGACAGCAGATAAGCTTTTGCTGACAGAGCAATTCTCTTCAAATTTGAATCTAGACTAAGGCTAAGCATTTCTCTATTGAATTGTGTAAGTTAAACTCACAAATCAAGTATGATGGGTGTTCATTTCTAGACAAGTTTCGCGGTCACCTCATAGCAAGCATTCTCAGCGCAGGCATACTCCCTATTCTTCTCTTGAGCCCTCGAGGTATGTTGCCCTGCTGTCTATAAGATTAAGATTGTCTTAATGTTTAAGACATAGAGATCATATGCTACACAGGTGAAAGGCCAATGAGATTTTAACCTGTGATGGTCTTTGAGTTGCTGACTAAAGCCAATTTGCACAGGGGAAGGAGGTCTAGATCCAAATCACCGGTGAGGCGGCGAAGATAATTTAGAGGACCACCTTGGAAGTAGAAACCTGTTTTGGCTTGAGATTTTTGAAGATGTTACTTTCCCTTACAAGTACCCTCATTTTGAAACTTGGCTTCAAATCCTGAGGAAGATGAACAGTCTACTGTAATTGATAATGTCTAATGTGCAGTCACTATGGATAATTGGTAAGGTCCTGCAGGATTCAAGAGTCCCAGGACATTTTTATGTTGGTGGCGGTTGGATGATGCCTTCAACTAGGGGAATATGTAATTGTATCATTTGGCAATTATGTAAAACCGAGCAGGCAAGCAGTGTAAGCATCTATTGTAGAATTTAGAAATATGGAAGTTCCGTTGGGTTAGCTTGCAAATTTGGATGCTTTAGGCCTGCCTGAAAATTAAAATGCAGCTGAGTGATTATCATTGTGGCGGTTTCTTAATGGGGGCAAACTGCAGATTGGCTCCGACTGTTTGTTGTTCGTTACCAACATTGTTGGAGCAATTCGCCGATTATGGTGGGCAGATCAGGAAATTGTAATGGTAAAGCATCGAAGCCTCTGGCAAGGTAACTATGCTTGTAGAGGGTTTACGGTCATGGCATGACAGTATGCTTAAATCTTTCCAACTACAAAGCTGAATGTGTTGCAAAAAGTGAATAAGCAGATGGGACTAGTTAATGTTCAGATTTACCCGCCCCGTTCATTGCAATTTTGAAATGTTTTGTCTGTAGGGGTGATAACTTTGTATTACTTGAACAAAGGTCATCATACTGCCTAAAAGTACGGAGTGAGTTTCATGAAATGTTCTTCGTCATTTAATTTCCTGGCAAATGCATTGCACACGAAAATTTAATAACAAATATGTTATACACGAAATGTAACAGATTTCAAAAGAGTAGTTGCATCAAATACTTGCCTAGATGAGATTGAATGCGGTCCGATGGCTAACACTTGATATGCTCTATTGGCTTAAAAAACAGAGACCAAAGTTGACAACCTCTACTTGGACGGTGAAGGAAGATTGTCTTTTGTTATATTTATGTCCTTGTGACAGGAGAGTGAAAAAAAACGACGACGCAAAAACTGTAAAAACACTTGTGTCATAGTAACCATTAGATTGGAATGAAAATTTGATATTCACCTTTTTGGGAGGTTTAGTGGATTCTTAAATTTAATGGAATAAATTCATTCCCTTGGAATTGAAAACCTCAAAACAAACATTCTTTTTTACTATTATTCTATTCTTTCATTCTCAAATCCTCAAACCAAACACCCCCTAGGTATCGAATTAACTGACTTAAGTGAAATTTGGCGGAATCATCTTGGTTCTTTTGGCGTTGCTGTTACTGTGGTTCAATCTGAATCGTACAATCTTACTGGTGTTAATTCCAAGCATCTATTCCACCCATGAATAATTTATAGACTTCATTAACTTGAGTGAGTGATTGTCTAATCATTAATTATAAAATTTCAAAAACAAAAATAGGTTATCACTTAAATCTGGATTATAATATATTTTTTCTATTACCTGAAAGTATATAAAATCACTTTCTTTTTTGTTTCTGAAAGTTTACATAATAATGTTTTAAAAATATCCCTTACCGATAACACAAATAAAATCCCTTGGAAGTTGGAACGTTAATTATAAATAAAATGATAAGGGAGACTTATCTAATTATTTAAAAGATTGTACCCTATTATAATCGCTCTAGCCAACTGATCACTCTCAATGGACTTGTCGACCACACCAAGGTCAAAACAGAATCACAAACATAATCATAAATTTATAGATCTACTGTCCTAATTCTAAAACAAAAGAATAGTTAGTAGTATTTTATCCATAAAAAGTCTAATTTGTCCCAATTAAATATAATTAAAAGCATTTTCAAAATGATTTATATGAGTTAAATAATAAATTTACACAAATTTTAAATAATAAATTTACACAAATTTTTAAAACATTTCAGTATAAAAAACTCAATTCAACAAAACCATCCATACTAGACCACAGTAGTTAATACGCTATAATCAATATACGATTCCCATAATCACAATGTAAACAATTTACGAGCTGACTTCTCAAGTGTATTACTATTCAGTGTGACCTGTTTCCGTGACACATAAAGTCATACATAATGCATAATCACATCATTCTTGGATTCAAATTAACTTGAAGTCCAAATTTAAAAAAAAAACTGTAATTTTTAAAATTTTATTTTACTTTTAAAAGGTTAGCATTGGACTTGATCAGGCTTCAGATCACCTATGCCTGATCGAACTCAAATTTGAGCTGTGTATCTTAAGCTCAATTAGGCTTCAACTAAGCCCAAATTCATACACTTTGGCCCAACCAATTGCCATCCCATCATAGCCTTTAAAAAGACTATCAACCTCACCAAAAAAATTAATTATTAAAATATGACCTATTCTATAAAGAGCTATTAATCGTAAACAGGGATGGATCCAGGGGGGCTAGCAGCGGCTATAGCCCCTACAAAATTAAAATTTTTTTTTAGAATATATATATATATATATAGTAAATTTATAAAAATTAATTTTTTAGTCTAATTATATAAAATATCCATTCATAATAT
>JANTNU010090486.1:0-17248 GCA_024752395.1 Erythroxylum havanense
AAAAATTATAATCAGTTATTACCGACGGTCAATTGTCCGTCGAAAAAGTTACCGTAGTTACCGACGGTATAACATACCGTTGGAAAATGTCGTTGAAGATAACTTCGCATCACCGACGGACTGAATGACCGTAGCAATATTTCTCCGATGGAATCTTACTTACCATTCCTTCGTTAAATAAATACCGACAATAATAGTTCCATCGTTAATTCCATCGTAACATTGCGACGGAAAATGTCGGTTGTTATTTTTAGCTTCGGCCAGTTCACCGACCGATTTTTACTCCACCAAATTCCGTCGGTGATTAATTCCACCGACGGATATCTCCTTTTTACCAACGGCAATGTCCGTCGGTAAAACAATGATTTCTTGTAGTGATTCAGGGCATCACTGCTACCTTATCTAAAGAAAAAAAGGTGAAGGAACGGATTCTTAGAAACCTACGGAGCAATTATCCTAATGAGCTAGGTTATTTTAGGGGCATAAAATAGGTTAGAGAGCATTATTCTAGGATAAACATGTCACTTTGACTTCTGACCCTTAACAAGATTACTTCAATAAGGCTATGTAATAAGATAGAATCTCTAAATCGTATATACTTCAATTGTGTTTTTTCAGAGCAATCTAGAAAGACATAATTGACAAAACATTTATCAAGAAGGATTTCTTAGACTGGATACTAGGATACAAAAGCCATTATAGAGAGGATAAAGTTATAATTATGATGGCATTTGGCGCTAAACTATGCGCTATTTGGAAAGAAAGAAATTACAAAATTTTCAGGAATGCGCATCAAGAGAAGGAGAAAATTACTAAGGAAATTATGATAGGTGTAAATTGTAGTATATTTTCTATGATTCATAGTGAATTTTTAATGTTTTCTTAAACGATAATCACATTTTTAGTATTTAGATTTATGTTATTGTTAGTGTTAGTGTTAGTGTTTTGTGAATTTTATTTGATTAATTATTGTTTAAGGCAAGAGGTTGATCATAATTATATATTTCAAAGATTATTTGATGTGTTTGGTGATGAGTGGATGTAACATCCCATTTCGATACTATGGATTAGAATCCTAGATTTTTGTAATTGAGAAATAGCAATGAGAGATTAGAAAAATACATTTCATGCTCATGCATAATTTTAGCATACACACATGTGAATTTGATTTATTGCATACATTAGAATAAATTGTTCATACACTCATTTGACATTTTTCATGTATAAATGATTGTTTTAATTCGATTGTAATGTGAATTATGGATTATGTGTCTTAAAAATTGAGTTGGGGTATATAAGTAGTGAATTAAAAGTTTCGATGAAATATGAAAATTTTTTGAAATTTAAGAGTATTTTTAGATTAGAAAAAATATCAAGTAGCAAAACAATTAATAAATAGTAGTAGAAATAAGAGTTAAATGGAAATAGAAATTTTTATAAATAACTTTGAGATTTATTGACAAGTGTCATCAAAAAATGGGAGACAATTAGACTAGAATTTGGAAGCAAATAGACTAATTATTAAAAAGTGGTCAAATGGAGATTACAATAAAAGGACAAGTGGCAAGCGATAAGTGTCACAACACTTACCACTCACCACTCACGACATGTTATCATTTTGAATGGCCATCTCCCTTGTCTTTCATATTCACTCTCACGAAATGCTCCCACCTTCTTCTTCTTCTTTTCTCTTAACTCACGACATTTTCATTCTCATAACATAAAGAATGTTGTGACGAGAGTAGCCAACGAAAAAAGTTTAAAGCCCAAAAAGTAAAAAAGAGCTTAAAACTCAAAATGTGATTAAGAGCCAAAGGTTCACTATGTATAATGAGTTCTGTATCACCAACGGATATGGGACAGTTATCAATAGGCCCGATATCTACAATAGATATGGGACAGTTATAGACACTCGATCATAACAATAACAAATTAAAAGTGAGTCTCATAAGCACTGCGTATGCATCTGATATGTATAATTTAAATAATTTGATTGATTTCTGAATGTGATATATGTTTTAAATGAATATGAAATGTATATGACTCGACATGATGAATTGATGAAGTGATGTGAATTATGTGATTATATGAATTAATGTGTTATGTGATTGAGTGAGCCATCAAGTATGGTCCACTCATTGAGTTTACAAAATTCACAAAATTGCAACATTATTTTTTAGGCTCAGAGGAGTTACCCCTTTACACAAACAGGAATTTAGCTACTGCATTCGAGTAAGAGATAGAGGTCGGGATCAGCTCTCGTTTGTATTTTTATTTCTTTATTTTTGTATCAAATTATGTATTCTGTAATTATTGTATCATATGTATTTGAATAATTCTACTTATAATAACTTTTCAAATTAGAAATGTTTGTAAATGAGATTGATCAATAAATAAATGTAATAATAGTTATGATTGTGATGTTTATAAAATAAAAATATGAGCCCAATTTGATCAGTGGTTTTCTGTAATATGCGTGTGATTTATGAAAAAATTGTAATGAGTTCAATTGATTGACTGTTCTAGTAGGTCACCCTTATTGGGTACGTACTCAGATATCACTCAGGATATCGGGTTCGTGTCTTGTAAGAGTAGGGTGATACAATTTAGTATCAGAGCCCAAATTTAGTATCTTATATGGACGTTTTCGAAATATGTGTCAAGTTACATGCATTTTCGACATGTCTTATCATGTAGTGGCAATTGATCCCTAGTCTGAGTCGCATTTACATTAGTCACATACATGAACATTTGTTAAGAGTTTGAACTTATAGAAATATTGAGAAGAATGATGATCTATCATAATGTAAGAAAATGAAAGTTTGCAGATATCTAGAAATGAGAAATAGCACATGGTTAGATATGACAAATAAAGATTCAACGTAATTGTATTGGTGGATGTATTATTAAATATGACATCAATATTGTACTGTGGTGATATATCCTCGAAAGTGATATAGATGTGAATGCATTGTCATGGATTGTTTGAGGAAAATAGAGATATAAGTAGAAAAGATGATATTAAAGTATACAAGCAGAATGGAATGCAAACAAAAATTTATTATGACCTTTAGAAGATGAACTTGGACTTGAAATGATTGTTTGATAAATATGATAAGAGTTATGATTTAGCATAAGAATATGTTAGTGGAATTGTGATTAGAATTTCAGGATTATTATGCATCTATAATTCCATATTGATTGTAAACAAATGTATGTATCACGATATAATGGTTGTTGAAAGGTAAGATAATGATAGCGATATATGTAAAAGTTGTCAAAGTTAAGTTTTGTCAGTACATACTTGATAACGGGATCACCATGACAAGTGTGAATATAGAGCACATATGTATTATATTTGTGCAGATGATATAGGAAGCAATCTATGACTTATTGAATATTTGTTAGTCATAGTTCCCACAGTTCAAAGTCTAAGATGAATTGGAGTAATACATGAAAGTCCTTATAGTGATCAATCGGGGATATATTGAGATTGCTACTGATGTTACTATGTGTGATGAATTTGAGGAAAAACCAAAAGGGCACGATCGTGGCATAGTCCCCATGATTAAGGACAAACACAAAAGGAGAAGTACCGTCCATAATCAAATGAGATTAAGGTATCCTTAGCATGAGTTATTAATTGGTGAATTGTCATAAATACATCTTTAGATAAGATGAAATGATCCTGATGGTATATACTAAGGCATAAGAGTAAATGAATATACTTACTACTTCACTGAGCCTTATTATAAAGGATATTCTGATCATATAAGTTATGGCATAAATTGATCTTATTGAGATATTATGAATAGTTGAAATTGATCTTCTTGAGGTACTAATAAGGGCTAATAAGCAATGATGAAAACAGTTGATTGATAAAGATTACATGAACAGTGTAGATGATAGTAGCAAGAAATCTTCTTTCAAAGAAGAATTTCGCCGAGTTAGGTTAAATAGACTAGATGGTTTATTTTTAAGAATGATTAATGAAGGAACAAATCAGAAATGAATAGGCAATGAATCAAAAGTAAGTATTAGAGTCCCATTTTTAACGGAGACTTAGGCATAAGAGGTAGAATATGTAGCTGAAAGTGTATGAATTTTGTCTGATGTAATGTATCCAACTATGTTATTGAATGCTTGAATTTGAAGAGACATTATTGCTAACATGAGGAGAACTTAGGTCCACACTATATTCTATGTAAATATATTTAAGGGATACAAATTAGATTTGATGAATGTGTTACCAACACAGGAAGTTAAGATTGCAAATAAATTGAAATGTGTGGAGAAACTAGTATGAATAAACAAACATTAGAATAAGTCAATATGAAATCAGAGAAAATTGAATGAAAGGAGAAAATCATTCAACAAAAGAAGTCGATTGGGAAACTGAAAATAATATGAGATAAGATTACCTCATTGAGGAATTAAATACTTAAGGAATTACAAGAACTAATCATGGGTGTATAGAGTTGTGGCAATATTTGTTTGAGTTAATAATGCCCCCGACAGTATCATGGTATTGAAGAATAAAGTCTCCCAATTTTGCTTGGATCAGTCTGTGACTATGATCATAGATGATATATTGAATGTATTCGAAAAGTTGAGAATGTCGAGTTGAATGTATTCGAAAAGTTGACAATGTCTCCCAATTTAGATATTAAGTTTACCAAATCTAGTGCAATAAAGATTATAAAATGTTGAGTTGAGTTTTGGGCAAATAAAAGTATTATTAGCTATTAAATTTAAGATCAGTTTTACAGGAAAGTATTAATAAAGCCCAAATTGAGGATTAAGAATTTATGAATTTTACTGAGAAATTGAAAATGAATCCAAATTTTGAGTTTAAATTGGAAAATGATACTTTGTCATTGAAATAAGAAGTATGTGTACCCGATAGAGATAACTAAAAAAATAGACTTTTAGATAAAGTACAAATGGTAACCTATGCTATACATCCTAGTAGGAATACGCTGAACTAGTACTTAACGGCTAAGGATGTAGAAGCAAGTGACTTTATGAATGAGTTGCCAACAGTCTTAACTGTTGGAGATACACTTAAAGCTTATATTTTGGAGTTCATAGGAACATGAGGTCAATGTATAGCTTTGATTGACATTAAGCATAACAATCATTATCACAATGATATCATTAGAATAACGTATGAGGTACATCCTAATAGGAATATATCGAACTAGTACTTAGCAGCTAAGGATGTAGAAGCAAGTAACTTCATGTATGAGTTGCCAACAGTCTTAATTGTTGGAGATATGCTTAAAGCTTATATTTTGGAGTTCATAGGAACATGAGGTCAATGTATAGCTTTGATTAACTTTAAGCATAACAATCATTATCACAATGATATCATTAGAATACCGTATGAGGTACATCCTAGTAGGAATACGTCGAACTAGTACTTAACGGCTAAGGATGTAGAAGCAAGTGACTTCATGTATGAGTTGACAACAGTCTTAGCTGTTGGAGATATGCTTAAAGCTTATATTTTGGAGTTCATAAGAACATAAGGTCAATGTATAGATTTGATTGACTTTAAGCATAACAATCATTATAACAATGATATCATTAGAATACCGTATGTGTGCTCAGGTTAAAAAGGAACTAAGGCCGATATAAATTTGGTCTATATGAAATTATTATGGGAATAAGACCATGTACTTATGAGTTAGTATTACCAATAAAATATGTTTTAGATCCACATAATATTACATGACTATGTTTAAGAAATATCGTTATAATCTAATATAAGTGCTATTGATACCGAAAGTAAAATTGTGAGTAATATAAAATATATTGATGAAACAGTTAAGATAGTGTGGTATCTAAAAAGTAATTGAAAGATTGATTGATTCCATTGACTATAGTCAAGTGGAAGTCAAGTGGAAGAAATTATATGAAGTTAAATGGGAAACGGATGAGCATACGAGAAAACAATACCCCTGCTTTTTTATCAATTAGATAAGAATTTTGAGAACAAAATTTATTAAGGGGGAGAATTATAACATCCCGTTTTCATATTAAGGATTAGAACCCTAGATTTTTGTAATTGAGAAATTGTAATGAGAGATTAGAAAAATGCATTTCATGCTCATGCATTATGTTAGCATACACATAGATTAATTTGATTATTACACACATTATAATGAATTATTCATGCACTCATTTAGCATTTTTTGGGTATAAATGATTGTTTTAATTTGATTATAATGTGAATTATGAATTATGTGTATTAAAAATTGAGTTGAAGTGTATAAGTAGTGAATTAGAATTTTCGGTGAGATATGAGAATTTTCTAGAATTTAAGGGTATTTTTGGACTAAGAAAAATGCTAAGTAGCAGAATAATTGATGAATAGTAGTATAAATAAGAGTCACATGGCAATGAAAATTTTTATAAATGACTTTAAGATTTATTAGCAAGTGTCATCAAAAATTGGGAGACAATTAGACTAGAATTTGGAGGCAAATAGATTAATTATTAAAAGATGGTCAAATAGAAACCACAATAAAAGGACAAGTGGCAAGTGGCAAATGTCACAAAACTTGCCACTCACCACTCGTGACACTTTATCATTTTGAATGGACATCTCCCTTGTCTTTCATATTCGGTCTCACGAAATGCTCCCACCTTCTTCTTCTATTCTCTTAACCCACGACATTTTCGTTCTCACAACCCAACCCTTCATGTTGATTTTTTTCAAAATCCTACGCTACCACTTCAAGATCCTTACTATCCCTTCTTGTTACAAGGAAAACATAGCCTATTCCTCCTTCAATAATGATGATCATATAATGCTTGGAGGCTAGGGTTATTTGATGATTCTTGAAGAAGTTTTGGGTAAATCAAGTAAGTAACATATTACTCTTCTGGATTTGTTAGATGAACATTTTTTATGATAGTTAAGTGTTTTATGATCATAAAATGAGGATGGGTAAATGCTAAAATGTGAATGAGTAATATGGGTAGATTAATGTCTTTTTTGTGTTTATGATAATCATTAAAGATGGTACAAAAGAAGTGCAGAAAAATTAATTTATGAATGGATATTATTATGTTCTATGTTTTATAGATAAAAACTTGGATCATTGGTTGTTTTAGACATGGATTGGATTGAGATTTGAAGTTAGAGAAAAGGCAAGTGTAGTGTCTTGAAAAGGGAAGAAATAGGATGAAAGTTTAGAGATAAAATGATAATGGTGTTTAAAATGTGTTAGAAAAATGTTATATGTAACATTTTTCACTGATTATGCATCTGTAATTTATCCATAACTTGTTCTGTAGATATCCAAATGAGATGAGTTTTGATTTGGATTAAATTAGAGACATATGGGTGTAGTGAATTGATGGATGAATACATGTGTTTGTGTTTGTGTGTGTGTTCTATTTTGAGAGTATGAAAACCAAGAATGATGAGTTGTTATATAGATGTTATGAGTTTCTGAATTAATGGTATTATGAAAGTGAAAGTTATGTTAACTAAGATGATGAGTTATGTTCTTGAAATGAGATGAATTAAGGTGATAGTTAGAAGTGAAATGAAAGTGGAAATAAAGATGAATATGTATAGAAAGTTGATGATGAATCTATATATGTGTATGTTCTGTTATTAGTGTTCATGATAAATCATGGACTATAATTTGTTTATGGATGATATTAAGTTAAAATGGAGTTATAATGATGGGGAAATGACAAGAAAATTAAACTAGAAATGATAGACCAAGCATAAGGTAGTGAATGTATTAAGTAAAGAATTTGAAATCTGGAAAATAAGGATGCAATTGGATAGGTTTGGGGAAAAAGGCATAGGTCATTTAAGTATGCTTTAAAAGACTTTGATTTCTACAACTTCTATAAAGACACTAAGAAGAGATATTATTGTTTAGAGGGTCAAATTTTAACATTTCTATAAGAGACTCCATAAAGGTCTACTCAGCGAACATAAATGTCCGCCTAACAGACATTCACTGGCTATTTGGTCTTAATTAAGGCTTAAATGGAGCCTGAATTGAACCTAGAATGGTGCTTGGATTAGGTGACTAATGTGTGATATATTGAAGTGATAATGGAGGTTATAACTTAGTGAATGAATTGATGTTATCAAAGTGCCAAAGGCATATATATTTGAAGTGAAGATGTTCATATAATTGTCATTATGATTCAAAGGAGTTAAGTAATGTGTATTAAGTGATTAAATATGAATGAGAATTGGGTATTACGAGAGCATATAATGTTAAAAAAAGAAATGACGAGAAATTAAGTTATGATATTATAATAGCCAAATGTTAAAAAAAGAAATGACGAGAAATTAAGTTATGATATTATAATAGCCAAATGTTCTTGAGATGTAGGCGTAACGATAAGCTAGATACATACAAAGGATAAGGATTGAACGGTGAAGTTAGAATGATCATGTACAAATAAAATGTAACCTAATTTCAATTAGACATTTATGAATTATGAAAAAAGAATGATTTTAAGATGTGAATTTAGGTAATATACTCAAGATTGTCATTGAGCATGCATCATACACAACAAATATACATATGTATGTGATTAAATGTTCATAAGATTATGTAATTAATAATGTGTGTGCAATGTGTGTATTGCCTAACGTTGATGTGCAGGATAAGCATCCGAATCCAGACGTTTTCATATCACGAAACCTAATGCCAATCTGGAACATACTGTGAGTCGACTTAGATGGTCTTTCTTTAAATGATTATTTTATTTAAATTTTGTATTAAATGATTATGTGAACGTGATTGTACTGATTCTAGACATTGAATGTCCGAGGCATTTGCTGCATAAATAATATTGGAAGTGCTTAATGAATGTGAATTGGACTGACTATGTGATACTCAACTTGATTGTTGAATGCTAGATCAAGTTCTGAAGAAAAATGTGAATGTGAATGAAATAAGTAATTCTCAACTTAGATGTCGAATGACAGACTAAGGTCCGATGACATGTGTAAAGTGACTGAATGATCTCATGTGATTGATGCATTTCATTATATAAATGCATAATAACATAAAGGTTGTTGTGATCAAAGTAACCACCGAAAAAGAGCTTAAAACTCAAAAAATAAAAAAGAGCTTAAAGCTCAGAATGTGATTAAAAGCCAAAGACTCACTATGTATAATGACCTAGGTATCCCCAATAGATACAGGACAATTATCAATGAGCCTGATATCCACAATAGATACGAGACAGTTATATACAAAGATAAGCTAATTTCTTTTTTTCATTTTTGAAATTATATTGACTAAACATGTGTAAATTAACCAACTTATTTACTCTATAAGTTAAGTAACAAAATTAAATAATTTGGAGTTTAATAAATAATTTGAATAATTAATGTTACATCTTAAGTTCAATTTCTCCTATTGAGTATGTGGTAAACTTTTATCCAATAATGAAGTCCCAATTGTTAAACTCCAAATTCGAGCTATTGTTAATGATAAATGTGGCAAAAAAAATTGTTTGAAATTTTGATATAATTATTATTTATTATATGATAAAATTGTAATATTTTAAATACTTTGAATTATTTTTAATTTTATATTTGCATGATGATTAAATGATCTTGTTTATATTAATTGTGGTTATTATTTATATGTGAAAAATGTGAAAAATAATATTAATAAAATAAATAAATTTTTGTTATTTTAAATTTCCATTTTTATGATTTTTGAGAAAGGATAGAAGTAAAATTATAAATTATATGGTATAATATATTTAAGGATTATTTGTAATTTAAAAAAATCTAAAGACTATTTTATAAATTTTAAAAAATTACAACGGTACCCGATATTAACCAGCAATGGTACAATATCATATTGAAACTAAATTCCACACCGGTACAAATATAGTATTCATAACATTGATTTAAGCTTTGTTATTATCAGTTACAACCTAGTAAGATTAAAACTATTAGCCATTATATTAATAGGATTTGATACTTGCTATGTTGTTACTGATATCACTATCATGCCTGTTCCTTCTTTTTCCTTTTCTTTTTCTATTTTGATTATGTATTTTTAATTTTTAAAATTTGTTTAGACATGATAGATCACTTGATAGTCACGTGTTTAATGAATAAGTTAACATAACATGAAACGTTAATATCGTTAACTATATAACAATTAAGAATAAATTATAAAATATTATACAATCGGATATTTCCTTTTAGTGGGATTAAAGGTCTCATTGATATATTTACATAAAAGATATTTTCTTAAGTTAGGTGGTTGTGTTGGAAGACAGTCGACCATGTATCAATACTTGCATCTATTTGTACAATCAATGTATCCTTAGCATTATAATTGCATAATGCTAGTAAATCCTTACAAAGATTTTTTATTTTTGTAATGTTTTTTAATCTTCTGTAGTCCATGCCCATTGGGTTTTTGTACTACATTTAACTTGTAACTTTTTTCTTTTTTAAGCTAAATCTTTAAGAAATCCTTGATCAGATATATAATTTAAAAGTTCTAAAAATTTTTGAACTTCAGTTATATTTTTTAATGTGTCAAGAAAATTATATAATTTTTCAAGAATATTTAGTTGTAATTTAAGAAAACCATTATAGAATTCTATACCTAAGTATTCAATATTTTGTGGCGTTAGTTTAATCTTCTTTTTGCTTAAAATTAATCGTCTATCTGTACACTAGTAAGAATTGTTGTTACTTTTTTAAAATGATCTTCTTTATCTTTGTTAGAAAATATAATAATATCATCTATATAAGCTAGTGTAAAGTCTTCTAATCCTTCTAAATTATTATCCATAAATCTTTGATAAATACTTGGGGCTTGTTTTAATCCAAAAAGTAATACATTCCATTGATAATGTTTTTGTGGTGGACAAGTAAAGACTCTTAATGGTTTTGTATTTTTGTGTAATCTTAATTGCCAATAACATGATTTTGCATATAATGTAGTAAACCAATGATGTCATTTTAGTTTACTAATAAAATAATCTTTTTTGAGTAATTTGTATGCATTGCCTATAGTAGTTTTATTTAAGTCCTTATAATTAATTACCATTCTTCTTTTTCCTCTTTTTTGTTCAGAATGATTATTTGCATAAAATGTAGGAGTTGAATGCTTACTTGTACTTGGTGAAATTAGTTGTTTTCGTAATACCTCGGAACATTCACTAATAAATTCTTGTACATCCTGTTGTGTATATGGTATATTATTTTTAATATTAACTTCTTGTATAGGAATTTTTAATTTTATTTCAATTAATTGATTATTAATATTTTTATAGGGTCAAGTGGATGTTCACTACATACTTGTTCTATTAAGATTTCTATTTCATTTTGTAGAGTAAGATTATTAAGGAGATAGAATTGTAATTAATTTAATTTTTCAATTACTTGAAAAATAGATATCACATATGCATATATTATTTAAATGCCAATGGGCATTTTTTCTTCCTTCATTTTCAATTTCTTGTTTTTAAGAAGTTATATCTTTCCTAAAAAATTCTTTATAAATTTCATTTGTAACTACATGAAAAACTTTTATGGGTTCAATAGCATTAAGAAATTTAGTAGTATTTTTTATTCGTATTTCATTATCTAATAAAAAATTTAATACAATACCAGTAGTTTTGTTGGTAATAAAATTCCATAAAGTACTTATATTTGTTAATCCTTCAAAAGGTTTTCTTAATTGTATACATTCGAGTAATAATTTTTTTGGTTATAATACATAGTCTAAATTGAGAATTTCATCTGGTCATAATGTTATATGTTTTGGTGTATATTCTGTAGGAATTTTTTATTTTATTATCTTTTCGATAATATCCAAAATGATTAAATTTTTCTATTTCATTAGGTTTATAATTCCAATTATGGTTTGGTTGATTGCCTAGTTAATTGAAACAAATATGTACATTGCATTGGTCTATTCTAATTGGTGTTTCATGAATTATCTTTCCATAATAAATTATATTTTTACGATTTATTAGATTTTTAAATGATGATGATGAATATCTTGTCCGGTTTTAAGATTTAATTATGTTTTAGCAATTTGCTTTTATTTTTCGTTGGATAATAATTTACTAATATGAAAATTTTCAGTAAATTCAGTAAATTCTAAATTATTGACATTCAATATATTCTCTATCGTGATTTCTGTCATGCTAATGAATTAATCTTTATGATTTGCTAAGCTATTATATGTGTTTTGTAAATCTTGTTTATATGAATGATATAGATGTGTAGCATTTTCAAGTATTTCTTTTATAGGTAATAATCCATTATTATTAATGTAAATAATTGTATCGTTCTTCATAATGTCCTTTTTCTATTTTATATTGAGATACTAGACTTTCAAAATACATAATTTTAGTATGTAAGTAATTACAGATAGTACAAAAATTCATAGATGTGTTTGATAATGTTCTTAAAATCTTTTATAAAGTTGTTTAATTTCTTCTTTTTTTCATGGTATAAAGTCGTATGATTATTAACAACATTCTGAAATGTCTGAAGAGTTTGAATAAAAGCATTAATAGTTCTAAGAAAATTGTAAGTGTGAATAAAGGTTTTGAGACATTATCAGCTAACTTTTATTTTTTTCCATATGTATTAGTAGTAAATGAATAGCACTACAATTGGCACAAATGGGCATAATTACTGAATTTTGTTAAGAAGAAATCGAATAAGAATATTTCTAAAACTATAGCTCAAACAAGCAGTAAGAAAACCGAGTTAACTATGTAATCTAAATAAGTTAAATTGAAAATATAAAGATAATTATAAGTTTAAGACAATAACTAATCAATGCATAAACATAGATAATAATTGATGAAAAGATAAACACAAAAGTAATCATACCTTGTTCCTGTGTTCTCTTCTTTGTAATGCCAATTTTTAGGCTACGACGAGAAATTTCAGAGTGAAACAGAAGTATGAAAACTTAAGGGTTTTATTTTTTCGCACCTGAGCAATGCTCAATTCTTACATTATATAGGCTCAGGACATCTGATATGATCCAGAAGTTAAAAGTGAAAAAGCAGAAGAATCTAGACAGTTGGTCGACGGATGGCCTGTTTACATTATTGTATTACATTATTTGGAGCTTATATCATTGCTTACATCATTCTTTAATAGTAACGTCCATGGAAGAGCTGTCATCTTTGTATTTTGAGATGGAAGGACATTTGGTAGATTAATGAGATGGATATTGCTGGAGTTGTTGACAAAGGGATTGCTTCTAGTCATCTAATAATATGCTGAATACTCCAAAAATAGTTGAGAAATTTGCCTATATTTGTTTGGCTAGTTGGAAGGAATCAATAGCTCTAGGTGTAAGATAGGCTGACGTCATCAAAATGTTTAGTCCTCTATAATTGAGTTTGATCTTCGAGGGTAATCTTTAAACATTGATGATAAACTCCTTCTAGGCATTGTAGATTAAACTGATTAATGAGATCCCAATTGAATTCCTACTTTGGTAGTTCGTCAATAGGTAGATATATACCTTTACTAGTACCTACTTATACATACGCTATTTTAGATAGTTGTATGTCTGAATTTTGTAATTTGTCTGCTTTTTTAAAGATTGAATAACTGCTAAAAAATTTGATGAAGATTTCTCTTTCTTTTACAAATCTTTCTTTGTAATTTTTGATTACCAAAGTGAATCCAACTGGGGATTCAGCTAGACTGTTTAAATTAGTTAGGTAAATGATATCGACTAAACCACTTTGAAAAAAGAGATAAGTGGTGAGTACATCTATTTATGGAAAGATGATTACTTTGAGTCCATAACGTCTTCTATTTTGGGGATAATACGAAAAGATTTTTTGTTCCTCCTTCTATTCATCAAGTGCTTGGAAACAATCATAATAATTGATGAAACACCAATCAAAATAGACCAATGTAATGGACATATTTGTATCAATCTAATTAATCAGGAATAAATTTATAAACAATTACAAAAAATTCTTGAAGATAAAAAACATAAAATAGTATATATATAATATTCAAATCTTATTAAAATCTACTTTCTAAGAAGGAATAGATTCTCCAATAAGAATGGTTATTATTGATGAACGCATGAATACTTTAAATGATCAAATTATATGAATAATGAATGGAAATCTAGCTTATAGACAAATAAAATTTAATACTCGTTTAAAATTAGGAATTTTCCTACAATCACATAATTTAGATGAAACTATTACTATTGCTTATAAATTCTATAAAAAAAATTAATGACTATAGGACAATACCTGTTTTTAATTACTTATCAGATTAGTTATGCTTTAACTAATTCACATCATAGTATTGAATTTAAAAAAAATAGATAAAATATGCATTGATTAATTGTTTAATGACGTAGCAAAAGTAGGTACGAATCTAAGAACTAATTTACGAGAAATACGAAAAATAAAATACCTATTAAACTATTAGAATTATTTAAATCATGATTATCATTTTCTAAAAACGAACCTCTTAAAGAAAATTCTTTATCAAGATCATAATCTGTAAGATTAGAAAGACCTATTAAATTTAGGGAACCCATTATAAGTTTAGAAAAATCTATTCAAATAATTGAACCAAAAATAATAAAAAGGGAAGAACTAGATGTAAATAAAGAAATAGTTACGATTAAAGCTAACTAACAAAATTAACAAAACATCTTAAAATATACTTTATTAAGCTTTTCTGGTGATATGAACAGTAATTTTATGCCATTCATCATATTTCAACCATAGGTCTACTGAAAATGATATAAGTTTTACTTTCTCTAACGTTGTCCTTTTTCTAAAAGATGGGTAAAAGTGTCTGAGTGACTTGTTGGGTATTATTGGCTAGATAGTTGGCTGGATGTTTTGTGGTTATGATTGAATATTGGTTATTTAAAGATTTGTAGAGTGTGACTAGTAAGTGGATATTTGTTTTTCAAGTAGGCTAATAGTTACTCGTAACTGATTAATTTCTTTGGTTACTATAACCACTTGTTATTGAAGTTCTGTTAACTCATTTTATTTTTTAATGAGTAAATCCTTAAGGTTGAGGATGATTACTTCTATTCTCTTGTTAATATATCTACAAGACCATTAATAGTTGATTTTATATAATTGATGTTAAAAGCATATTGATTTAATTCGAGTTGTCATTGAATTAATCTTCCTTGATTATAATTAGTTTTAATATTATATCAGGTGAATCTATATAAATATTTAGAATCTGTTTGAATATAAAATTCAACCGGTAATAAATCAACTTTTCATTTTCTTAATATTTTATAATTTATTCTAAATAAAATATATCTAAATATTTTTTTTTGCATAATGGGAAAGCTAAATGATTCGGGAGAAACAGGTCCCCTATATATCCTCCAAAAGGAGACTATGGCACCCTGAAGGTGGAACATCAAAATACATGACTCCAATGTCATCCTGACCTACCTGGGCAGCGAGTCAGTCCGCGCATCTGTTGCTCTCTCGGTAGACATGGTGATGAACAACAGACCAGTTCCGGTTGAGAAGTTCCCGGATACCTATGACTAGAGGGTTGCCCGACAGAGAGCAGGATGACACAGAAGACAGGAGCTGGTGCACCCCCACCGCGTCCACTTCCAACTCAATCCAACAGAAGCCCAGTCGCCAAGCCAAGGATAGATCTGTGTATACGGCCCAGAGTTTCGCTGCCTGCACTGAGCATCAGCCTATGAGCTGTGAGAATCTGCCTCGCCAAATGCCGTCACTGTCGCGAATAAGACCACTAGCGGAAGCCGTGAATTGGGTAGGACTACAAGCCCCATCAGTGTTCAACTTGACCCATCCTGTCAGGGACGAAAGCCGGTGGGGTCCAAGCTGTGCCGCTCAGTTGCCTTCCGAGCCTGATCTGCAAAAGACAAGATAAGAAATGAAGGTGAGGTGGGCGGACAAAATCAGAATCAAAAATAGATTTGTTCCGCTATGTCCAGAGAAACCAGTAGGTCAACCCAAAAAGCAGTGCCCACTCTTGGCCCTGCACTTGCCGATGCTGGAGGAGGTTGGTAAGCAGCCAGTCTCGAGTGGGAAGATCAAAAACAAACTAGGTCACGATATCCGGCGGAAAAGTGTCCCACATTTGTCGCGCGAGCGAACAGCCTCGGACAGCATGAGGGGAGGATTCTTCTTGGAAACAGTGGGGACAGGTATTATCGGTAGTGAGATGACGGCGTACCCGTTGTTGATTACTAAGCAAGCGATCTTTCGCTAGTAACTATAAAAAGGAGCGTACCCGTTATGGCCCCGATCATTGTCAAATGGCCCGCCACACCCCATGTGGACCTTCAGTCGCATGATCCAGAAGCAGGGAGTAGGCAAAAGCAACTATAAAGTGCCCATGATCAGAGGCTTCCCAGATGATTCTGTCGTGACGTAGAAGAGGGGAAGGAGGACACACGCCAGCTATAGTTAGACAAATCGAAGGTTAGAGGAACACCTGTGGGATCCACGTAGTGGCGAACATTGTGATTAAGAAAGTGGTCCGGGATGGGCTGAGTAGAATGGGAAAAGAGAGGGCCTACTCCCGTGACCCCAAGGGTGAGCCAAAAATACGTCGTCGTACCATTGTCGAGTCGCCATAAAATTGTAATCATGCTTTGATTGTATAAACTAGGTGGAAAACTCAAAAGTCTGGCACTCGAAGGCAACATTCTTACACTGGCGTTTGAACTGTCAACATGCCTCTTCATACTGTAATCCATATTCAAAGTGTGGAGCCACACGTTAATCCCATCAGAATCCTCTCTAACAATTCAAAATATTTTTAATCTTGAGCCATAATTAAAAACGTCGTGGATTACACTAGATCCCATTATTACAAGAAACTCAATGTGAAACTACAAATGTGCAGCGGTGCGGCATGACCAAGTGGAACGGAGTGATGTCCTCGTGGGAACATCCTCACTTTTTTCATCAACATACAAAGGCGTCCCTCCTTACATTGGCCACTAAAATTGGTTAGTCCCTTTGTCGACGGAGCTGACAACATTTGGTAATCACATATGGTCGGGTCGGCCATTTTGGGCCCGAACCCAGTCAAAACGATCCGTGAGCCGATCGGTCCATTCTTCAAAGATCAGGCTTATGCCTAGGCCAAGCCCAAGTCCAGCCCATGCCCTCTTCGGCCTATCCGAAGAAGGAAGTCTCCCATGCAAACACGTAAAGACCTAAACCTAACTGCAAAACCATATATAAGGTATAATTC
>JANTNU010093245.1:0-17159 GCA_024752395.1 Erythroxylum havanense
CCTCCTTGCATCCCCAACTCCAGATATCGAGCAGGAGATCAGATGAAAGAAAGTCAAGACTTATGATCGATTTTTGAATATCTTGTATTTTGAGTAATTTGGCTTTTAGTATTGGTTTGTATATGGCGCGGAATGCCATTAATATTTTGTAAGCATTTATATCATGATGAAAGTGAATTACATACTTGTGTATAGGATTGAGATATAAATTTGTGTATGTTTATGATATATGAATGAGATTGATTTAGATTATGGATTTGTCAATGGAATAGAATATTGAATTATGGTTTTGTATATAAATTGTTTATTGATTATGTTTTGGGATTCCGGACAGGAGGTCCGATGATTCTGGTTATTGACTGAGAAATATTAAAGTGTTATAGGTATAGAAATGTGATTGATTGTGTTGAAATTTCGGACAGGAGGTCCGATGAATTGTGTTGTTGGAATTGTGATAATTGAAGTGCTTTTTGTATATGGCTTGATTGTGTATAGCAATGTGTGAGATGTTAAAGAAGAATAAGAATTGGTTAAAAGATGAATTTTGAGTCATGTATGATTGTGAAGGATAAAATATGTGAGTTTGTGGAATTGATAAATTCCAATTTGGAAATTAGATTGCCTTGTATGAGATTGAATAAAGAATGAAAAAGAAAGAAAAAAATTTATACCGATTTCGGTTTGGTCTAGTCTAAGGTTTCCAACTCGCGTTTTGCTAAAATATTCGTTACCAAATGTCATAATTAAATTTTAGTTCTTAATCAATTTGTGTTCATTGATTCTGAGCCATTCGATTCGTTCACCTTTTGATTCGTATTCGATTTTCTATGACTTCCAATCCGATTTGTGTTTCGCCTTTGTTTTTGTTTTTGGCCTACTTTCGGCTTTGAGATCCGTTCTTTCGCTTTCATCCTCTTTGTTTCGCTTTCTGTTTTCATTTTGTGATTTCGTTTTCCGGTTGGGGTCCGGTTTCAAAATCGGGTCCCAACATGTTTGGCTTGACAGTAAACATCCATTCCAATTAAGACATATGAGCCTGGTAAGTTGCTTCCAAGAACTTTAGTCCAAACTATACACTGAGGAAAGAAGCGGATGCCAATTCTGCTTCTTGTCCGTAACCCAATTTTAAAAGTGTTCCCATCAACTGTAGTGAAATATTCATCATGTAAAGTCCATGCTTCTGCTGGTAGGATGTTGGGCTTCATAATCGTATGACTAGATCCTGTATCCATGAATCTAATAGCCCTAATGGACCGATCATATTTATCATGTTGGAATATCTGGATCTGGACATATGGTCGTTTGACATTAGGTATACGATCTAACTTCATACAGCTTTGTTGCATCATACAGAGAGAATCATCATCTGATGAGGTAGATGAGCTCTGTGATTTTGTTTCTGATATAAACACAGTAACAGCAAACTGCGTTTCACTGTCCTCACTCGATTGTTCTTCGAATACCTCCTTAATGTTGTTATGAGGATGGATAGGCAACAGTTTTTCAATCTTCTCCAAGAATTTGGCATCTTTTTTACTTGCCTTAGGACATTTGTTAGCTAAATGTTCAGTATTTCCACAGACAAAACATCGCAGTCTCCCTTTCTGGTGATGTGATGATTTCTTGAAGAACCTCATACGTCTGTACTTGTTCATCTGGTTCTTCATTTTAGAGTTTTGCTTCCAAGGCTTCTTGCCTTCCTTTCTGTGGAACTTCTTCTTATGTCTCCTTTCATAATAGACTTGAGATTGATGAGCTTTCCTGCTGCTATGACATATACAAGTCTTTTCATCTTTACACTTGATTTGGAGATAAGGCTTTTTACAAGCTTATTTTAGAACTGGACCTCCTTTGAGGATATTCTTGAACAAAGTATGTTGGTCACATAATGTGTTAAGAGAAGCTATAGCAAGCTGATAGATCTCACCAAGAGAAATCGTAGACATATCTCTTTGAAGAGAAGCTATGTTCCTTTGTAGTTCTGGTTGTATTTTATCTGGAAGGGATGATATAAAAGTATAACGAAGATTAATATCATTCCATCCATTCAGAAGATAATACCTTTCCGTCATCCATTTGTAATATTTTTAAAGATCACGCTTATTAAGAGAACAACATTTCATCTTAAAATATTCCTGACGAATTTGCTTATCAATCAACTGGAAGTCACCAATAAATTCTTTGTGAATGACTCCAAGTAGTGCTCCAATTGTAGTAACTTAGATCTACTGAAGACGTTGATATTCACTAACACTTTGCCACCATTATCACAAAGTACCAGTAAACCTGGATGTAAATTCAGACAAAATATCCTAGAGAGGATGATTTGGTCTGGTCATTTGTAAATTAATCCATGCACTGAACTCATGAAGTCTATCTCGCCATTTCTTTGGAGGTAGATCATCAAAAGTAAACCAAGGTCTTGAAGTAGGCTTGGTAGACGACTGTTGTGTTGAGGCAGTTGCACTTGTATTTGATGTTTCTTGAGGTGTTGGGTCTGGTCTGAAAGATTCAATACCATTAGATTCAGCTTCACAGATTTCTAGCTCAACTTCAGTATATTGAGGCATAGTTATCAGAACATTAGATAACTCTGAAAGATCAACAAGATTTGCTGAGTCATGTGATTCATCTGATTCCTCAACTAATTTTGAAGAAACTAGTTATGACTCTGATGCTTATTGTTCTTCTGACGCGATGAAAGACTTCTCATCTGAACAACTAGATGGTGTTGCAGACATTTCTGATGTATTGCTTTCCGAATCAGTTCTTTCTACAGTAGAACTGGAAGTTTTTGTAAGAGTAGGCGAGGTTAAAACCTCTGATGTCAGAGTAGCTATATACTCTGTTGCTTAGCTTTATCCTTCCCAAGAGAAGTAGTGGAAGTTTGAACTGGTGTTGGTGGTGGAGATTTTGGAGGAGTTCTAATCTTTAAAGGTTTTCTCCACTGTTCTTCTGTTGGTTTGATAGGTGTATAAGAACACGATGTTGTAGGAACCTTAGAAGAACGATCAGAAGAATACTCAGACTTTCTTGGCTTAGACACACGATCAGATGTTGACTTGGACTTTGATCGTCGAGGTTTTTCTTGAGTTGCCTAAGGATGAACATACTGTCTAATCAAAGGATAATTAAATTTGAAAACCTTTGAGTAGTCAGCTTCTTCTGGATACCGTTGATACACAGGTGTTGGATATGATGGCTGAAGAGTTGAGAACTCTGAAGATGTTGAGCCATATATCTGCTGAGATTGAGAAGCATGCATGTCTACTTCCATTTGTTGTACAGTCCTTTGTATCTCTTGTATCTTTCTAACTTTCAAGTCAAAATCTGGCCCCATGTAAAGAACAGAGATTTATTGTTTCAGTTCAGCGTCCAGTTGCTGAATATGGGCTTTGTAAGATCGATACATCCTTTGTATCTATTCCGCAACAAAATTGACTTGCTTATAAGTAGCAGTGTTTTGTTGTCTGATTCCATCCAACTTGGAATCTAGTTTTTTCAAAACTTTGTTATGTGCTACTGCATTTGAAGTTTGCCAGTTAAGTACTTCATCACTAGAATTTAAGACAGGTGTACCTTATGATGTAATTCCTGATGCTCTGATACCACTTTGCTACCCCATAAGGCCCTACAAGGTAACGAATACAATTACCCAAATATACCCACCCGAACGTCCAGTGTTCAATTATGAAACTCTAACATCCAGAAGTTTAAGACAACATAAAATGATATCGTTTTAAGTCATCTTAAGTCAACATCATTTTTATTTAAGAAATATGGAGATCCAATCAATATTGATACCATATATTATCTAATAAATGGTTCAAGTGTCGCTAGTTACTACCATATTATACGCCACATCATCTAAAAGTAACCATACTTGCCACATCAACATGTCAATATTGAGTCTCACTCTACCACATCAGTTGTCATGTCATACCCCATATTAGCATACTACAACAGAGGGACTTTTAACAATGAAAGTCGTCGTTGATATTATTAGCAACGATTTAAATCCCCATAGTAAGAAACTATAAGCAATGTTTTCACCAAATTCTTGCTAATAATTTTTTGCAACGAACTACATATGTAGCAAAAAAGACAGGCAACAATATTCCAAATCATCACCAATAATTTTTTGGTACGTTTAATTTTTGTGGCTAAACGCTATTAGCTACGGCACTAGAAATGTAACTAAAAATTTTAACAACGTTTTATGTGTAGCTAATAATTTTTAGTGATAAAAGTTATTGATGACAACTTGGTAGACATAGCAAAATTTCTTTAGCTATATTTTTAAAAACGTAGCCAAAAGTTATTGACGACGATTTAAGAAACGTAGTCAAATCTTTTTAGCTGCGTGTGAAATTTTTAATATACATTATTACTAAATATTTTATCATGTTAATTATAATTACTGGTGACTTTTTAATCCATGTTATTGTATGTAATATTTAGATTTTTTGTTTTATAATTTATTATACAAAATATAATAAAAATAATTAGAAATTAGAAGCATTGTATACAAACAATTAAATATCATTAAATGTTAATTACAAACATTAACAAAATTACTTATGTACAAAATAAAAATAAAAATATTAATTTAATGACTAAGATTCATTTTCATCGCCATTACTTGCATAATTCGAGTCAAGTAATTTTTGGGCTAACTTTTCAAGCTTGACCAACTTTTTTTTTCATTACATTGTAAGTTTTGTTCACTACGTTCTAATTTAGCCTTAAGGGCCTGTTTGGTTGAAAGTTAATTAATGGAATGAAATAGAATGGAATAGAGCAGAACGGAACGGTTTCTAATGAAATGGAATGTAATATAGTGAAAAATTGTTTTGGGAGTGATGGAAGGGTTTATAATGTAAAGTAGTGAAATGTTGTTTGGAAGATTGATGGTATAGAATGTAATGTATAATAAATGACTATTATACTCCTAATACTAAAATGGTTGTTAAAGGAGGTTTAACGCTATGATTTTAAAACAAAAATCATATCCAATTAAAAAGTCACAATTCAAGTCACAATTGTGACAAATTTTTTTAATTTTCTATTTTAAAATAATAAAAAATTTAATAAAAGTTTTATTATTTTATTATTAATTATATACAATTTATTATTAATTATATAAAATATTATTATTAATTATTTAATAAACTGTATTTTATTTTATTCTATTCTATTCCATTCTATTCTATGTGATTTATATTTAAAATAATTTATTCATATTTTTATTTATATAGAAATATATACAAACAATTAAATAATAATTTTTATATATTTTCTATTTTCATTTATAAAAATTATATTATTTTTTATTTTATTATTAATTATATACAATTTATTATTAACAATATAAAATATTATTATTAGGGTAAGGAGAAATAATATAAAATATTATTAATTATGTACAATTTTTGTGGACTGTAATAAATGAGTCTAAAAAAATGGGGTTAGGATTAAAAGAAACAATTGGTATTAAGAAAAATTATTAAGGGTATATTAGGTAGTATGTATTTGTTTGTTACATTTCATCATAAACCTCCCGAATTGGAAGTTTCTTATTTTCACTGTTCAGAATAGAATGGAACGTGATACGAAACCCTCCTCTTCTATCCCATTATATTTCATTCCATTATGAAACCCTCAGCCAAACAACAAAAGTTTGTTACGTTCCATCATATTCCATTACCAAACCTTCAACCAAATATGATCTAAGCGATTCGTTTTCCTCTTGAAGACATTTAACATATGTTGGTCTTGATGAGGATGAAGCAATTAGCTTAGGCCCAAACCCAAGATCTTTGATGTAGCCAGATCTTATACCAAGCACCTTATTGCAAATGTTATCTATATTGGGTTCATATCCGTCAGATATTAATATTTGCAACGACTCCTGCATCTTATTCTAAATTTTGAAAAACAAAATCAATATTCAATTCAAATATTAATAATCAGTACTACATAAATAAATAAACTTAAATTTTAAATAAATTTTTACACTTACGTAATTATTGTGCACTTTTTTAGACATCCAACCGTTACCTTTCTTATAATGTGTTAGTTTGTAGAATGTGATTTTGTCACACTCTTCTCCATGTAGTTCCTTCTGACTTTGTTTTATGAAAAAAATGAAAATGCCATAAATAATATTGTATTTACTAATATAATTATAACTTGTAAAAAAAGAACTTACATATTCATTTCACATGACAACAAATGATTTGGAGTCTTGGCTATGAAGAATTTTCATTTTTTCCTCTGTTAACCTTGGCCTTCTCACACTTTTTCTAAATAAAGACAAAAATAGTCATTAAATCGTCTAACAAGATTAGTGGAAGCAAATGTAAAGGGAAAGAGAATGTACCTGAATGTCCCAATAATCACACAAAGTATTCCAAGTTTTTGAAGACACTCGTTCTAGAATATGTCTCATTGCCTCTTCATTTGAAGGAAAAGATTTATAATAGTTATGCAATCGAAAATGACGATCTTTGGTCCTTTGTTTCAAAAGTGAAGTGACATAGTTTGAAACATCAGGGTTGTCGATTGAGCTTCATATATGAACAACAACCAAAAGAGTAATTAATTTTTAAATAAGAAAAATAATTTTGCATATAATTAAATTAATTGAAAATTTACCAAAACTTTGTCTAAAGCTTTAGCTGGCAAGTTGTCTTCCTTCAATTGCTTGGCATATTTAAGGCAAGGCAATTCAACTCTGACAATTACCCCCAACTCATTAGACAATTTTGCTAATTAGACCTTATCTATAGGATGGCCTTGTGAGTTATCAATATGTACAGATAACTTGTTGTTCATTGCAACATTTATGTGTTGCAATTCACAACCTTTAGTTATACCTCTACCTCTTTTTCTAATAGCATTATTGTAACCTAACAACATATGAATAATGATAAGAAAATACACATTAAACATGTAAATATATATTTGATCATAAGTCTATTTATAGGTGTTAATTAAAGATTAACACACCTGCAGATCCCTCTGTACTAGTTGAGGTAGATGGCGATTATTGCTAATTAACTTCATTAGTGGATGAAGTCGATTGTTGTTGTTGGCTAAAGCCTGATTGATGTGGCTGTTGTTAACTAGAGACAACTTTGATACTTGCCACCTTCTTTCCTTTGTTTCTATCAAGTGCCATTATATTGGATATCTATAACTTAAATATGAACATTACTCGTAAACATAACTCAAACAACAACATTCCACATTAACATAACTCAAACACTACAAGTTCATAATTATATGTGAATTTCTAATGTTATTACTTCTTGATTAATCACTACAAGTTCATAAATTAAGTTTGAATTCAAACATACACTATGGTATATGGCATTGTTACACCACATAAATCAAGAAAGGGTATTCTTGTTATGACTCCTAGACTCATGAAATATTTCACCGATAAGCCTTATGGAAACTACATCATGGATTTCCAACCTATATACCATTCTAGAGGTTTATTATGCCTCAGATCATCCATAAGAAATTGAACTCTAGACATGAAAAACTTAACGTTCATGCATCATCTTCAATCTTAAAATCAACATCTTCATTATGTTAATCATATTTAGATTCTACTATAGTTAAAAATCAATGATGAACTAAGGAAAAATTAAAATGTAAGCCTATCTGGTTAAGAGTTCATGATTTTGATTAAAACAAAAGCTATGTTTTAAGTTATACTTTTTAAAAGTATAGTGCACATGTACAACTAAATTCTTTCTTACATCATAAAATGTAAATGTCTACGAATAATAATCCCTTTATAATTGATAAATGAAGATTATTTACGTTTATCTTTAACAAGGAAAAATGATCTTTTTTCCCGTCTACTTAACAAACATTTCTTTGGTTAATAAACACTTTAACACAATCCTAAGAGATCTTTCATTGAAAATTTTATATGCATGATAAATTCATCCTAAAATAACTAAAAAAAATTGTTTCTTTTCCCTTTCTTCACCACCACTAAAACATTGAAACTAAACTCCGACTGTTGATAGTCCAAATAAACACAAACAACTAAAAAAATCTAAAAAACCATCCAACATCAAAGCATTTAACACCAACAATGCAAGCATAAAAATTACCCAAGAACAAAGATTTAATGACTTACCTTGACCAACGATTCACCGAAGGCGATGGAAGCAGACAACGAAACACGTTGGACTCACAAATGAAGAAGATGGACAGACGACGAGTGGAAAAAAATAAGAGCTATGGCACGGGAGAGGTAGAAAGATTTTAGGGGGGTGGGTGCTTTGGATGAAGCATAATCGAAAACGATGTCGTTTGTCGTTCAACAAACAATGTCGTATTCGTTTAATTTTTTTACATGTTGCAACATTTTGGGGTCGATTCCAAAATTCAATGCCAAATGTTATACAGTAGTTGAATATTTGGCTACTAATTTACAAAATCGTTATCAATATTATATATTTAAATAGATTTTTGTATGTTCCTAAATTTTTTTAGACGGGTCGAGTGTTAAACAAAATCGAATTAACGTTGTTTGTCATTGAACAAACGACATGGTTTTCGCTTAATTTTTTTTCCTACTACAACATTTGGTTACGATCTCACAATTCATTGCCAAATGTTAACTGTTGTCGAATATTCGTCTACCAATTTACAAAATTGTTGCCAATAATATACATTTATATAGATTTTTATATTTTGCTAACTTTTTTTAATATATCATTTCTATAAATTAGTATAGAATTTTTATATAATAAATACAATTTTTTGAGACAACAAGTCCCTTCCGAAATCATATATATTAAAAGAGATTAATAAAAAGTATTAATGACATTTTTGTTAACTGAATTTATTTTTACACTTACAATTATTGTGAATAATATTAAATTTGATATTTGAAATGATATTGTTGGTAACTAAATTTACTTTTAGACTTACAATAGATTGTGAATGATATTAAATTTGGTTTTTAAGAATATGATATTAATATTTAATATTGATTTCCATTTTTTACTATATTGTATTTTATTTTTAATTAAATTGCTATGATTATTATTATTATATATGGTAAATAATATAATGTTATATGAATGTATAAATAATAACTATAACTAGTATATTAATTTATGAAATATTACATAACATATAAAATTTTTCATATCTTACTTATGTAATATATTACTCTATTTAATCATAATTCTTTATTAATTATATAAAAATTTTGTACATATAGATCAAATTTATATGTTATATATAATTATGTTAGCCAAAGGTGAAGCCAAATGGTAATGAGATACCATTTGCCGATGGGCTTTTGAATCATCGCCAAATGGTATATTTCTTCTAACTTAATTGAAAATGACGTCGTTTACATTAACAACAAACGACTTCGTTTTATACCAGGTTATTAATATGAAAACAAAATTGCCTTCATTTTTGTGTTAGCTGTCATATTTCCTCTTTGTAATACGTCCTTGAAGTGTTTCATCTCCTGTTCTATGGTCATCACCGTCAAACAAGCATCGTGTCCTGTCTTGGTACGTATTGTTCCTCTTTTCTGTCACCAAGAGCCCTCCTTGTTATGCTCTGTTTTTTTGTACCCTTTGGAGTTTATATGGATTTTTTGTTATGCAAATGGTGTATGTTGTTCTTTATGTTTGTGTTTAGAAGATGGTGAATTGTGTTTTTGTGTTTGTTATGTGTATGGGTTGACTTTTTTTCCACCTTCCATACTTATTTAAGGAAACCTACTAACTGTTTGATGAAAGATCTGTTAGAGAATCAAGGTTGTTTTTGCAACTAATAGTTATGTACATATTTACCATGTGATTGATTTTACACCAAATCTATATCACTTATAGAAATATAAGACGTACACTTTAAAGGAAACATTTACTACCCTTAGTAAGCATCCACGTGCTAACTCTAAACAACTCATGTCTATAGTTTATAAGATCTACTGTTTGATCAAATCAAAGAGTATAACATGCGCTAGTCTATCCAAATTAATAATATCACATGTCATTAATCCTATAACTAGGGAAAGTTTAGATACTAACATAATTACACATGATAGGAATCTCATTATCATGATCTCATCATGATTTCCTCCATGCTATGTTTTGTATCAAGGACTTCATTAAATTAATTTAAGATCAACATCAAATCCATAAACATATGAACATTGAAATAATTAAAAATGTCTTTATTATTCATAAAATGATTTGTACAATAAGTGCTAAAGGTGATTGCCTTTAGAACACTTCTCTAACACCACCTTTCTCTTATTGTAGCACATCTTATATCTTGTTAATAACTTCACTGGTGCTAAAACCTCCTTTGGAAGAATGGATAGTTTCTTTGATTTTGTTCTGTTGGCCTTAGGGATTTCTTTGATTAAAGCCTCTTCGAGGAATAACTGATTCCTTGTAATGACATCCTCGATATTTTCTTCAGCTAAAGGCTCTCTGTCTTTTCTTATTTCTTCCTTTATTTCTTTTCTTTTCTTCTTCTTTTTCTTTTTCTCCTACCTCAATAGTTATCTTTTTGTGGGGTTTGTTCTGTAACATTTCCTCTTGTCTGTGGTCTTCTTTCCAACCAAGAAGATTCTTCATCTGAACCATCATCATTTATTGCCTAAGCACTTCAAGCACTTTCTTCTCTTTGTGACCAGGTTTAGGATTTGTGGAAGTTTTTGGAGTAGGAATGGATAGGGAGAGAATATGTATATGGAATCTCAATTTTTTTAGTAACTCCCCTTACTGAAAGTTTCTTCTTCTTCTTCAGTTTCTTCTTTCTTTTCTTCTCCCTTTTCTTTTTCTTCTTCTTCTTCTTCTAAGTCAAAAGCATATTGTTTTTTGATTATTTCTTCTTTTTCATCGGAAGAGGAATCAGGATAATCTAAAGATAACATAGCAATAATCTTCCTTTTCTTATCTGCTAAGGTCTCCTACCTGGGTATTTTTTAAGTTTGGAGCTTTGAGGAGACATAAATAGGTTCAGTAGTAGTGTCCAGAGAACCTACCATGAGAGATAAAGAGAAGGAATCAGAAGCAAAGGTTTGTTCATGATAAGGTGTTTCGTATGGCTAGAAGTTAAAGCCAAAAATTTCTTCTGTCCTTTTGATTTTGTTCTTGCAATTGTAGAAGAGCTTTGTGAAGTTTGAGAGAGAAAAACAAAAGGCAATAAGAATGCAAAGAGTTAAGGTGTAGAGAGAATAAGTGGTACAAATGAGAATGACAGAGATGAGAAGATGAGAGAAGTTTGCTTAGGGTATACTAAGTGATTCTTGAGCATTGATCTCGTGAGAGGATGAGTAGACGCACATGATAAAGGAGGAAGTGTAATCGATTGCATATATTATGATAGATGCATACGTAGAGTTGTTAAACTGCGCGCCTGCTCTTTAAAAAACAAAAATGACTCAATGAATGACTCCTTATTTTTAGGAAACGTGTCACTTAGAATGTCAATCCAAGAGAAGCCTTCGAAAAAAGAGGAGCCTTATAATCTTTAAGGAGCCTACTAAACTAAGAGAAAGTTTCTAAGGAAACAGAATAGGAGTCTACTAAATGAAATACAAAGACAAGTAGCAGAGAATATTCATACAAAAATAATATTAGAGAGTTTACACATACCAAGCTCTTTTCTTAACATGCAAAATCTGTCTTCAGAGAGTGGCTCAATGAAAATGTCAACTACTTGATCAATATTAACATGCAAAAGATTAATGGTTCCTTCTAAAACATGATCTCTGAGAAAATTATGATTGATTTCTATATACTTAGTCCTAGAATGATGCACATGACTTTTAGAAAGATTTATAGTACTAGTATTATCACATAATATAGAAATATGAGAAAATTTTATAGAAAAATTCTGTAGTTAATGCTTCATCCATAAGTTTTGAGCACAACAGCTGGTAGCTACTATGTATTCCACTTCAGTCGCTGAAAGCACTGTGCAATTTTGCTTCTTGTAGGACCAAGATACTAGACATCCTCAAAGAAATTGACAGTGACCACTTATGCTTTTTTGATGGACTTTATCACCTGCATAATCTGCATTACAATAGCCCACTATGTCAGATGAGTTAGTTGTTGGATACCACAGTCCAAAATCCATAGTTCCGTGGAGATATCGAAAGATTATTTTGATTGCTTGAAGGTGACTTTCTTTTGGATTTGATAGAATGCGTGCATAAAGACACACATTAAGCATAATGTCTAGGCTTAAGCTTGTAAGATATAGTAGTGATCCAATCATTCCTATATACCTTGTTTCATCCGTAGCTTTGCTTTCTTTGTCTTTATTAAGTTTAGTTCCAGTGTACATAGGAGTAGCCATCGATTTGGTATTCTTAAAATGATATTTCTTAATGAGTTTCTTTGTGTATTAGTCTTGACTAATGAAGATTCCTTTTTATGTTTTTCTTATTTGTAATCCAAGAAAGAATGATAATTCTCTTATCATACTCATTTCAAACTCCCCCTGCATTAATGCCGAGAATTCTTTATAGAAGGATGAATTAGTAGCACCAATATTATGTCATCAACATATATTTGTACTGTGAGTAAATCATTCTCCTTTCTTTTAATAAATAAGGTTTTATCGACATTCCTCTTTCAAAATTATTCTCAAGCAGAAAGTTAATTTTTAATATTATGCTCGAGGAGCTTGCTTTAAACCATACAGAGATTTGGTTAACTTCATCATGTAATCCTAATGATTTTCATCTTCAAAACTTTGGGGTTGCTTAACAAATACTTTTTTGTTAATGTAACCATTTAAGAATGCATTTTTAACATCCATTTGGAACAACTTGAAGTTTCTATAGTATGCAAATATAAGTAAAATTCTAATCGATTCCAATCTAGCAACAAATGCATAAGTTTCATCAAAAACAATACCTTCTTATTGGTTATAATCTTGAGCTACAAGTCTAGCTTTGTTTCTTACCACCTTACCATTTTTGTCAAGTTTGTTTCGAAATATCCACTGAGTCCCAATGATTGACTTGATTTGACGATGAGGTACTAGATTCCAGACTTTGTTTTCGTCAAATTGATTTAGTTCGTCTTTCATGACTGAAACCTAATTTTCGTCAGTAAGGGCCTCTTCAACAGTCTTTGGTTCTATTTATGAGATGAGAGCAACAAAGTTATTCTTGAATAATGATCTTGTTCTTAGACTTTTAGAGGGATCTCCTAAAATATATTGATGTGTGTCAAGACCTCTGCATTCTCTCGGTGTTTTCCGTTGCATAGGCTCCTGTTGAGATGAAGGAGCCTACTCTATTCTAGCTTCAAGGTCCTTCTTGATTTTGTAATTGTGAAGGTATTATAGGTGTAGTTTGATTCTTCGATGTATTTTTAGGTATCAATGGATACTCTTCATCATCTGAGTTAATTGTTGTTGTTGAAGGTAGTGCTTCATCAAATACCACATGTATCTATTCTTTTATTTTCTTTGTTCTTTTATTATATACTGTGAATCTTTTACTAGTGGTACTGTAGCCCAAAAAGATAACTTCATCTAACCTCACATCGAACTTTCCAAGATTATCTTTTCCATTATTTAGAATGAAACACTTGCATCCAAATGCTCGAAAGTAAGCAATATTTGGTTTTCTTTCTTTCTATGGCTTATAAGGGGTCTTTTTTAGAATAGGTCTTATAAAAACACCTTTTGAGTATATAACAAGCGGTTGACATGACTTCTGCCCAGTAACTATGAGATAGGCCACTTTCGCATAACATTGTTCTGGCCATATCTATGGGAGTCGTGTTCTTTCTCTCAACAACTCCATTTTACTAAGGAGTCCTTGGGCATGAAAAGTTGTGATATACCATTTTCGCTGCAAAAGCCTTTGAATTTACTGTTATCAAATTCTTCTTCGTGATCGTTTCGAATCGATGTGATGTAAAGTATCCTTTTTTAGTCTGAACTTTCCTGCAAAACTTCTCAAAAACTTCAAAAATATCATCTTTATTTGATAGAAAATAAACTCATGTAAATTTGGAAAAATCATCTACTATAACAAAACCGTAATGTTTGCCATTAGAACTTTAAGTCCTAGTAGGACCAAATAAATTCATATGCACGAGTTCAAGTAGTTGGATAGTAGTCACAATATTTTTAAGAGGGAAGCTGCTTCTAATTAGTTTTCCTTTTAAACAAGCTTCACAAACTCGATTGCTCTAAAATTTCAAATTCAGCAGTCCTTTTACTAACTGTTTTTTGGACAATTTTGATTAAATGTTCATGCTAGTATATCTAAGTCTTTTGTGCCAGATAAGTGAACCATTTTCTATTAAGACAAAACACTTGTCATTTTAAGAAGATATATCTTCCAATTGAGTCCATTATATGTTCTGATTTTTAGGATTAACGAAAATAATAATAATATTTAAATTGTCAATTATTTCACAATGTGATGTATAGAAAGTAACTATGTAACATAGTTGAAATGCGATAGTTTGCTTGTAATATGTCTCAAATAGCTGTTATCAACTATCCATTGATTCTCCTTTGTTTCCGTTTTGAAGCATATCTGTATAGTGTATTATCTCATTTTAAATTACAAATCTTTTTAGGTCTTTTCATGTTATTGTTTGACCTTTCGTTCTCCAAACATACATTTAATATGGTTTTTTTCATTTTTTGAAAGTAACAAGACTCATTAATATGACCATGTCTACCACAATAATCACACAAATAGATGAATGATAGCTGTTCTGATTTTTGCCACTTACCAGGTTCCAATTGTTTTGACTATAGCTACTGCTAGATTTAACAAAGAAGTTTTTGTATGGCATGATATTGTTATTTTTATTATATCCTATTCTAGCCTTATCAAAAATACATTTACTACTCTTAGTAATGCATCAAGATTGTTTCTTCCATTAACAAAATTAGCAAGATCTTTTTCAAGAAAAACAATTTTCTTAGCACATTTTTCTTGTTTAAGTTTTAAAGCAGTAACTGTCTCTTCTAATTGTTTTATCTTAGCATAGTCATTTTCAAGTAATGAGTTTTCTAACTAAATTATTTTTTGATCCAAGCATTCTTTTTCAGAAACTATTTGTTTATTATCATTTTCAAGAGAAATGATTTTAGATAACAAATCTTCGTTTTCTGATTCCAATAATTTAATCTTTTTTGTTAAAGATTCATCATTAATTTTTGACCTCGCATCCTTTTTGAAATACTGCACTGTTAATTTTCTGTACTAATCATATAAATCATGATATGCATATCTTAATTCATTAATTTCAATATTAGAGTTAGAATAATATACTTCATCATCTCTTGATTCGGCCATAAAGCAAACGTTGTCGACTTCCTCAAGCTTTTCTTCTTCAAAGTTATCAAAATCCTTATTTGACCAAGTTGCAATCATAGCATGTTTTTTAGGTTTTTGATTTTCTTTTTTGTCTTTTGTTTTTGAAGAAGAGGACATTATGGTCTTGTGTGTCCAGGATTTTTGGAGTGATAACATATGATTTGATTATTTTATGTATTACTATTGCCGGTGCTACCTTTTTATAGGAACTTATTGTTTCCAGTTTTCTTGTGTCCTTCTCTTTTCTTCATAAGCTTCTTTTTGTAGAAGCGTGTATATTTTCTAACCATGAAGTTGAATTCATCATCTCCTTCTATTTACTACTCAGTATCACCTTCATCATCATTTGATGGATTTGAGTCATCAACTAATTTTAGAGTCATTCCTCTTCTTTATGAGGATCCTTTATCTCACTTAAGCTCGACTTCATGAATCATTAAGTTTCCTCTTAACCAGTCAAGTGAGATTGTAACTTCATGTTACTGTTAGCAAGGGCATTATGGTAATATTGGGTCAGACTAATAGGTTTTATTGCATTCACTGATTAAACATGTTACTGGCCTCTAATTATAGAGGAACAGGTTTATAGCATATGCATTTATTCATAGGTACATGCATTCATGATTTTTTGGCATTTTAATTGTGAGTATAAATTGATTGGATTGTGAACTGGAAACTGACTGGATTATGATTAATTGAGAAATTAGGAGCAATTGGGTTCAAATAAGTGATTTAGAATAGTTTAAGTGTAATTGGTAATTGATAGTGGCATATAGGAAATTTTCGGGAAATTCGGGAGAAAATGCCCAGAAATGAAATTTTGGAGTGACAGACCGATTGACTGTATAGTACTGAAAGAATTGTCCAATGGCAATAGAAAAATTAGAGTTATACTGTTAGGAAATTAAAATGTTGAGCTATTGAAATTTAGAGACTGAAATTTGAACTGATTTGGAGACCTATGTCTATAAATAGCTGGGTTTGAATTTTGGGGATTTTTACCCTAAGGCAAAATCGTTTCTTCTCTTCTCTCCTTTCACGGTGATCTCCGATTCTTCTCTTTGGAGTGAGAGCTTCGATCTTTCTTGCTGGTTCTTCTCCTTGTGCTAGCTTGGAGTGCTTAATGTGGAAGAGGAAGTGTATTGAGGCTTGAAGGTGGAGATCGTTGGTTTTGAAGGTTTTAGGGTTTTCGGATTTTGATCTTCGATTTGGTAAGTTTTATGGTTTAATGTTGTTATTAATGGTTTCTGATGCATTTATGGCATTTATTATGGTTGATTTGGGTAGTTGAGAGTGTTAATGGAGTTTTTAGAAAGAGAAAATGGTGGAAATCGATCGAAGAAGACGGAGGCGCGACCCGCACGTCGCGACGTCTGACGCAGCCTCGCCGCGACGAGTAAATTAAATACTAGCCGCGACGAGCGTATGGGGTTTACGCCGCGATGAGCTCCCTCGTGGACGTCGCGGCGAGAGGCACGAAGGATTGCGAGCCGCGGCGAGCGACCCGTATGTGTCGCGGCGAATGACGCAAGGTCGCGGAGAAGGGTTAAATTTCTGATTGGATTTATTTTAGTTTATTGGGCATAACTTATGGTATAGACCTCCGATTGAGGTGATTCTCGATTCATTATGAACTAGGGAAAGAGGTCTACAATTGAGGATAATTTTGAGGATTGGAATTTAATTTAAATGGTATTAATTTATCAAGATTAAGGTCAATTATGGTTCATAGTGTGACCTAAGTATGGAATTGAGACAATTGGAGTTTTAATTGGGATTTTCAATAAAGGTT
>JANTNU010096187.1:0-17077 GCA_024752395.1 Erythroxylum havanense
TGTTCTTTGGTTCAAGATTTGGATTCCGGTAACGGGATCCAACAGTTGGGGTTCGGTCTCCGGGCCGGGTCCCAACATGACCAAAATACCAAAACCCCATTTTATCAACTTCATTACAATTTTTGACATTTAGGCTAGTTTAGACCTTTTTCACTTGGTTCCAATTAAGTGAGACGACCCGAGGTTGCATTCTATACTACAGTCTTGGAATTTATTTTATTTGACCGGTTTCTAAGGATCGATCGTGAGATCGCATCGATAGAGCCGCGATCAATCTCTTTCTAATATGGGAATCCTACTCATATTTGACATCCCAACAATTTTCCCTTCAAGTGTGAATTTTCACATTCGGCTTGAACTCTCCCTTGAGCAAAAGCCTTTTAGTTTAGCAACTCGAGTATATGGCGTCATCAAGAGTCCTTCTACTCTACCGATTTGGGCCCACCAGGAGTCTCCTTGCTCCTTTATGGGGAAGCAACCACAGGATTTGACTACCATCTCCATACTCGTCCCTTGCCGAACTATCGCCTTTGATACCACTTGTTGGAACTGAATAGCCCACTTTTATGGGAGATTTACATCATGAACCTAGCGATGAAACATACTCGTAAGCTTTGACACTACATTTCAACCCAAAACCTTAAAGCATTAGGCTTATGAGTCCTTTTCACCTATATATCCTTCACTAGTTCTATCTCTTTCTAATATAAGATTCCTATTCACACTTTGACATCCCAACACACAAGCCTCACTTTCTTGTGTCTTTTATTGCATACTTCATATAGCTTAGTTATTGGATGCAGTTTCGGCGCCTCCAACCTGGTCACTGGCTCCAAACAGATTCTTGAAGGCCTTTGCATGAATCTTGTCCACTGCGGCTTTGGCCGCTCTATTTTTTGCAATTTCTTTCTTGGAGTTGTATGTTCCTTTGCCCGCAAGTATTGCGTCCACAAAGACGTAGAAAGACATGCTTTCCTCCCACACGTCCACGAACCTCACTTTCATGTGTCTCTTATTGCATACTTCATTTAGCGCGGTCATTGGATGCATTTCCAACGTCTCAATCGTGATCACTGGCTCCAACAGATTCTTGCCGACCTTTGGAATTAAATCCAATTAATATTCAACTCTGTAGACAAACTAAACATTTCTATATGCATCTACGCCGATTATTCACTGCCTTTTTTTTAAGATCCAAAGTTGACATTTTTTCTTTTCTTTTTTAATTTCTGAAACGAATTCAAGGCTTAGTTCATTACTAGAAAAGAACAAAGAATGGGCAATGAGATGAGTGATAGGGTGATGGAATAAAGATGTACAATTTATATGGTACCTTCCACGTAGTATCCATTGAAGGCTCCGAGCGTTGATTCCCCACATTATCGTCAATGAAAATGGCTCCGACCGCTGATTCCACAATGTCGGCCAAAACCTTTGGCACCTCAATTTGGCCATAAGAATGCAAAGGATAGTCCACGATTGCTTGCGAGAACTCTCTGATCTGTCCAAACAAACGTTACCAGTTTAGTCCGTCTCTAATGCTATGCCTCATCCCCGCCCTGTTTTTCTTCTTTATTTTTGTTTTTTAATACATAAAATTATAACGCATAAATGCAAAGAAGAGGAAGCAATCGTTTTGTGAGTAGTTACTTTCAAATTAACAGACATATGAAATATTTTTTTTTTTTGGTAACGTAATAGATTGAGCACCATATAGGCCATTTAATTAGCATAAGGAAAATGTTGTTTTCAACAATAAACTTGGATGTTAATTTCCCTAAGGCAGAAAAAGGAAAGCTAAGGGTATTTGTTTCTCTTTTTTTTTTTTGTTTCTTGTTGCAGTTTTAATAAAAAAGGAATCAACATGTTAAAACACATTTGATTATTTCTGTTGCAATATGTTGTTTCTAAACCGAAAAAAAAACCACAATAGATTCACAAAAAGAATTAGATATTTTTCTATTTTTTTAGAATTGGTTTTGTTTTCATTTCTACTTTATTTTCTTATAAACTTACTCCACTGTAGAAACTCTCATCTTTCTCTTTTATATCCTATCTTTCCTGTGTTTTTGATTTGTAGGTATGTAGAAGGAATACGAAGTTCAATGGCCAATAAATCTCATTTAAAAACATGACAATAAATTCAGCCAGTTTCAACGTTATAGCTTCGACTACTGGTTTCAAGTTAATAATGTTTCAATTGGCAATTGAGTTTCTACACATATTTTTATTTTTATTTTTTATTGTAAATTTCAATCAAAAAAGGATTTTTTTCCGTTTTGATGTTATAAATCTTAATCAAACAAGTTTTTTAAAAAATATTTTTTAGTAACAAATATAAACCAAAAACAAAACCAAAAACAAAAAATTACAAAAGAAAATAGAAATAGAACTAAACAACCTAGTATTCGAAGCCTAAAGAAACCACTAACGATACTCCAACTATAGGTGTACAACGAGCACCTTGGAGTGTTTTAAGTTAAAATACCAAACTAAATCACTAATATAGCGTTTCAACTAAACTAAATTATATAAAAAATCCAACAAATCTAAATGATCCTTATCAATTTGGTTTGATTTGGCAATTGAGTAATTTAAATTTTCTTTGAACGATTTAGCACTAAAAAAATTAAAAAAATTAAAAACAATAAAAGATAAATTCAAAATTTTCATAAATAATATAAAATTTAAATTTGCCTACAAGAAATATAAAATGAAATTGTTAGTCTTTTTAAAATTAACGAAAGTTAGTATGAGTAGTATGGTGAATCTTGATTTTAACGAATATATTTTGTAAAAGGTGTAAGGATTAGTTTGAGTATGCTTGACTATCTAAAATTCCCTCGAATCATACATTTGTATACGAGATTTATTCTAATAAATGAATATGTATGGAAGAAAGTTTATTCAAAAGTTTTCATCCGCGCATTTTCATTAACACAACTTAAAACTAACAATTGATATTAGAGCTTTTTTTCTTAATGGATTTACAAGTTAGATGAAAGGTTTCTTTCTAAATGTTGTTTGTGAGTGGAAGAGAGTAATAAACGTTGTGAGGGACTAAAATGGCTTTAAACCTCACTGGAATAAGTGAAATAGTTTTTTCAAATGTGAATTATCAAGTATATACTATTAAAATGATGGCATACTTGAAAGCTCTCAACTTGTGGGATGTTGTGGAGCAAGGAGCATAACATATTTCATCCTAAGAGCAAATGTCATAATGAATGAGATCAAAAAATATCAAGAGTTTATTATAAGGAGCCTAAAAACACTTACTTACATTCACTCTATAGTTTTAAAGGCTATTTTTATAAGGACAATGGCATATAAAAAAAAAAGAAAGAAAGAACGATAAAAATTTGAAAGAAAAGTTTGAAGGAAGTGAAAAGTTATAAGCTGTGAAACTCCAAACGCGAAAAAATATAGTTTAAGATGCTTAAAGTAAAGGGGAGTCTATTAAGGATTATTTTATAAATTTATTAAGGTTGTAAATAAAATAAAGTTGTGGCGATGAGTTTTTCAAAACATGAAACTCATAGAAAAAATTTTGATCAACCTTCCTTTAAGATTTGAAAGAATTAAAGTAAAGATCTTAGTTATAGAGGAATCTTATGCTCTTAAATATCTCTTTGTAGTTGAGATGATTGTAAATTACAAGATTAAGAGTATAGATCAAGTATCAAGAAGGGGTCTTTCAAGTTAAATTTAAAGACATGTGACTTATTAAAGGCAACCAAATTACGGAATCAATAGAAGTAGACAAAGAAAGGTATTAATGCTTACGAAACCATAAAAAGGGGACAATTTTCACTATGCAATATTTGTTAAATAATATGGCCTTTATTCTTTAAAAAATTAGTTAAATAACTCATTCCAAAGGTGTGATACAAAAGGTTTAAGTAAACCTCTATCACTATCTGTGGTACCATTTTATACTCCAACATACTAAAATAGTACTTATTACACTCTGAATAGGGGGTAAAAGTAGTAGTAGTAATAGATGTGATAGTAAGGGCTTGTTTAAACCTTTTGTAAAATGTTAATGTGAAAATAACACCTTTAACGAATGCCTAAAGAAATTATTTTTATGATTATATCAACATCTAATTGGTTCATATTGTTTATTTGTGACATCACTTAGGCTAATTTGTACATTTTCTATTAACTAACCATCAAGAAAAAGATTTTTTATAGAAAAAACAACCAATCCAACATAAAAATAGACAATCACATTAAAAATGGAGCATATAAAAGGTTATATAGTTAAGAAGAATCAAGGTTAATAGCAAACATATCAATGAGCACAATACTAGTAAAAAACACAAAGCTAACCTAGATAGTAGGAAAACTTTATGAATGAACTAGAAAGGGAGGGAAAAAGGTCTATTTATTATTTTAATTGTATTATGAATTACCAAAAGAGTTACATCGTTTGTAAGCAGTGCCTATATTAGCTACATGCCCAATGATGAGCTTCTATTTACCACACTTGATGTATAAATAAATAAAGGTTAAATTGGAAAATGATGATTTATTAAGTACAAGGAATTGTATTTATTTTTGTTTAAACTAAACATAGTACAAATTATATTTATGAAATGTTATTTATTCCTTGTTTAGCTCATCATCTACTTAATGTGCACATATGCTTCTTAAAAGGATTAGTATAACCATTCACTATATAGATACCCATGTGCATAATAAGAATTGTCTTTAATAGGTTACACAAGCAATCAGGAAGAATAAAGCAACAATTATCCACTTAGTTCTAACATATGGTGTTGGGATGTCAAGTGTGAGTAGAAATCCTACATTAGAAAGAGATGGAAATAGTGAAGGACATATAAGTGGAAAGGACCCATAAACCTAATGTTTTAAGATTTTGGGTTGAAGTGTGATGTCAAAGCCCATGAATTTGTTACCTCACTAAGCCCATAATGAAGATCTCCTATGAAAGTGGGCTCCCCAGATCCAACAAGTGGTATCAGAGTCGATAGTTCGACAAGGGATAAGTATGGAGATGGTAGTCAGATCCTGTGGTCTGGGCCCAGTGGAGTAGAAGGGCTCTTGGTGACGCCTTATACTCGAATTGCTAAGAAAAAGGCTTTCCTTCAAGGGGGAATCCAAGCCCAATGTGGAAGTTCACATTTGAGGGGGAGATTGTTGAGATGTCAAGTATGAGTAGGAATTTCATATTAGAAAGAGATGGAACTAATGAAGGACATATAAGTAGAAAGGACCCATAAACCTAATGCCTTAAGGTTTTGAGTTGAAGTGTGGTGTCAAAGCCTACGACAATGTTCCCTCACTAGGCCTATATTGAAGATCTCTCGTGAAAATGGGCTCCCCAGATCTAACATATGGGATATACTAAGCCACCTATATAAGTTTTGACGTCATCAAAGGAGGAAACCAATGCTGAGAGCTAGTATGCATCTTATTAAGTTTTTGTTTACTTTTCTTACCCCTAATCTTCATACACTTTGAGGATTTTGTTCTTACTTTTATAATCTTTAACTTCATTTTTTTTCATTTACATTTTTATATTCAATTCAATACTTTATTTAGTTTAATTTAATGTTAGGTTCCTTTCATATTTCTTTTTTTTTTATTTAGTGGTGCTTATTTGTAAGTTAGAAACTATTTCTAGATGATGATTGTTTTTGCCTTAGATAATGAACAATAGCTAGGAGCAAGAGAATTTTTTAAATATTTTTGTTTCCTCCCTTTTTATCTATTGTCCTTAATGTTTATTTTTTATATTTCCATTGATGATAATTTTCAACTCAAGTATTAGGAGAGAATCAATTAATTTATAATTCATATCTTTTATGCATATTAACTTTTTCACGGTTAACTTTAAAATGGAACCTTTTTTAGGACATTTTTATCAATAAAAAAGAAGATTAATCAAGATGATACATCATAAATTTTGTTTTTTTATGACTCATGTAGTGTAGGCCATTAGTTATAAGCATTGATAACAAATTTGATTTTAATTTTCTCCAATAATCATGTAAATAAGTACTTAATTTACAATGAGATATCTTTTATTTAATTTAGGCATATCATTGATTAAATTGGATTCTTTTTACAAATTTTAGTGACCTATTGCATATATATATTAGATAAATAAAAATAAAATATATAAATAAATGAGTATAAAAAAAATTCACTATTGTCTTCAAACCAAGTAAAATGGTAGAACTAAAAAAATGGTACTATTAGTCACTTGAAACAATTTTCTAACTAAGTAACTAGGGGCATTAATGAAGGCATTTACTTTCGTGTCAAAATGTTAGGTAATTTTTCAGAGAAGCCTCTATATGCTCCTTTTTTAATTTAAATTTTAGTGTTTATTTTTTGTTAATTTGGGTTATTAAATGTTTGAAAGTTTAAGAATCTTTTTTATATGCATCTACTTTATATATTATGTTGAATTTTGTAAATTAAGTGGATGTTTGAAAGATTATTGAGGTGAATTATATTGACTTATGACTTAATTCAAGGTTCTAAATGCCTAACTTATTGATGAACATTATAACTAACGTTATGATGGATAGTTTATTCCAATTGATTTATTGAATCTTTTCTAGGAATTGCTAAGTTTTTTAGTTAAAGTGACGGAATTAATTTGTTTGAGGATAATAAAAAACTCAAGTGTGCGAATATTTTTTGTACATGAATTATGCACATATTCTATCAAGTATTTTGCTTGATCTTAATGTTATATTGCCTTATTTTACCTATTTTTATTTATCTATTTAGGTAACTTTGCAAATTGGACATTAAAATGATATTATTTAAGAATTAAAGGCAATTATAAGGAAAAAATATGAATATATTCACAATTTTTAGAGGGATATAGTTTGGCCCATGCTAATATGTTTGCCCTTTTCCTAGAAGGATCAAATGCTATAAGTGACATGTCCAAAGCCATGACCATATATAAGTCATCAAAAAATACTGTGAACCATAGTTGAGGGACATGACTAAATGTTGTGTATTCATTTGATGGAAATAATTAGATCCATAGTTTAGAAACACGATTGCTAGCACTATATTACGCAATGAAGCCAATGAAGTCCATGATGTAGGCTTCGATTATAAGATAGATCGTGTTTAAGGTAGTGTGCAAATGTATATAAGGTGAAAAACTTAATTTTCAAGAAAGGATGGAGAGTTTATCCCTCTTTAAAAAAACCCTCAAAGAAACTTCTTGTTCTCTATAAAAGCTAGCTTATTCTTCAGAAAGTTTTTGTAACATTGAGCAATCAATTTTAAACTATTTTTTTGCTAGAGAATTATGATTCATGTTATCAATGGATTTATGAAATGCATCTAGATTTACTTCTATGATGATTTCTCTATCCTTACCTGATTTAGGGGCCAAATAGTTTTTCTATGTTTAGAAAGGAAAAACTTAGTAGTTACTTTGGTATGGATTGATTTAATTTGATTGATGAAATGAAATATTTTTCTTTGAGTTATCTTTGTTGTTCTTAATGTTAATTTATTTATGATGATGTCTAAATCTAAGTTTAATTCACTTATAAAGTACTTAAGAGAGCATACTACGAGTGAATTATGACTTAGATAGAGGAGGTTGAATGGGATTCTCAAAGGAGGTCTATATAATCTTTCTTATGTTAATGTGAAATCTTTTATAGGATTCCACAAAGTGTTACTTAATCAAAGGGTGTTAGCATAGGTAAAGATACATCAACCAATGTAATATCCCATTTTTCGGAGTATACTTAGGGTATAACCCTAGATTAAATATTGCATATACATGTATAATATTAGCATTCATACACGAATTGATATTTGTGCACATTACAAGTTAGCATATGCACTCAATTAACTTATTCCGGGGTATGAAAAATGTTAAGTGATCATGATGTAAATTGTGTTTTGATATGTCTTGAATTTTCGTATGATTGGATTTCAATTAGAAAAATTGGAATTAAATGTTATGGATTGAAAATATGATACAATAAAATGTACATTTGGACTAGGAAAAATTCCAAGTGGTAGAATAGATTGATACACGAAAAATTAGGATGATTTAGCCTATAATTGAGTGACATTTGGCATAGTTAAATGTGTGACAAATGGACTAGTAACTAAATGACAGTTGGACCAATTATTATGTGACATGTGGACCAATCTTAGAAGGACATATGGACTGATTTGGTAGGGGACAAATGGCAACCTAATATGTAGACTAATGATAGCTGATTAATTAGGCAAATGTATTACATGCCTTAAGACATATGGTGAGTTTAAAAGTTGACACCTAGCATGATGATGGAGCAAATTCCAACAACAATGTTTCTACTGTTTCCCTCATCTTTCTCCATCGAAATTGCTCAAATTTTCTCTATATTTTGTTCTTAACCCTAGCTAAAGTTCTGCATGAAAATCACACCTAAATCCTTCACCAAATTACCAAGAAAACTAGTTGATTATGATCTTCATATTGTTGTCCAAAAATCACCTTGCTTTCACCATAAGTTTGTGTTGATTTTGCTTGCATGGAGACTTGGTTTAATCTGAAGTTTTGTGTTAGATTGGAAGCCTAATAGAAACTCAAGTCGGACGCCATTCAGATATTGTCGGACTATCCAGGCAATAGCATAAATTGGAGTGTACTGTGAGTCAACCTAGATGATATCACTAGGATTGATTTATTTTTGTTTCTATTTAATTCCTATATATTGAACTGGTAATGAATTGATTGTGATTGCTTTATAAATTTGGACATTAATGGTCCGAGGATTTTGATATTCGGAATGTATTGAAAGTGTTCTACTTGCATCTGAATTCTAAATGATATCTGTAGACTCAATGAAAGTTCAATGCCGGATGTAGGTCTGATGAATATAAGATTCTGTCTGTGCATTATAAGTGAATGTTTTACATGGCATATTTTGTTATTTGATGCATTTCATAAAATGCATATTCAGATAAAGGCGCTGTGATCAGAGTAGCTAGTCTGAAAGAGCTTTAAACTCAAAATTCTGCACATAGGCTCTGCTCCGTGATTTTTGTATCTGACTGAGCCCAATGGCCTAGTATTTGCATTTGTATCTGAAAAACACTCAGTCACAACAAATAATAACGAATTTGGAGTCTCATATGTATCTGTGTTTATATACTTATGATTATGAAATATATTATCATGAAATCTTTTATGAAATTGTGATGATTAAGTGATATGCCATGATATTGTGATTGATTGGGCTATTCATATCCTGAAAGAATGTTTGTGAAATTGGTTGATTGTGTGATATTTTTGTATTTGACCTGAGTGAGATCATTAATGATAGTTCACCGTTGAGTTTGCAAAACTCATCAAAAATTACAACGTAGCTTTTCAGGTACGAAATAGGAGACCTAGTTCCTAAGATTATCTAGAGGAATATTTTGGATTAAGTTATGGCTCAAAGGTTTGTTAGCTAACATCAGAGAAGTTATAGTTTGTAATTTGTAGTTTCTTGTCATATAAAACTTTTGTATAAGGATTGTAAATATTTGTTTCAATAAATAAAGTGTAAACTTTTGTCAATGAATAAAATGAAGTGTTCAAGTTTTTAAGTATTGTATATTCTTTATGATGACATTTAAGAGATTATGTTTGCTCTAACATACCATTATCATAGGATATGTACTTAAATGTCTTCTGGATATTCGAGTATATACTCTATGGTAGTGGGATATTACAATCAATCATAGAGCATATGACTATAACTTGAAAGAGTGCAGTTTTAATGTTTAGGGATTCTTATTGGTCTAGAAAATATATTTGTTCTAACCTAATGAAATTATCGAGTCAATAATGTTGCTAGGGAAAATTCTCATTTAGACATATTTATTTGATTGCATTTTTATTAATTGTCTTAACATTTATTTCCATAATATTGTTGATATTAATATTAATTTTACGTTTACTTTTTGTTTTACTATTCTAAAATTTCATAAAACTCTTTTTTCATTTATTATCTTTAGACAAGTTAATAATGTTATTTTATCTACCGTATTTTTCGTAGCATCGATACCTTATTATATATATATATATCTACAAAGTGATTAGTGCTCATGAACTATATGTTTTTCTTATTTATTTTTATTTTTATGTTTATTTTGTTTTATTCTAACGTTAAGTTCTATTTGTGTTTTGTATTCATTTTCAAGGCATAAATGTTAATCAAAATTATCTTATACGCAGTAGAAAAATAAGGGCAAAGTAGTTTTTATTCTCTTGTTTTTTTCCCTCCCTTTATAATGTTTTTCATTAATTTTTTTATTTTCATTCTTCATATTTTATACATTAAGGATAATATACAACTTAAATGCAAGAAGGGAATGACTATTTATAGCCCTATTTTAGTTATCAATTTTGTTGTAATTAGCTTAAATGGAAACACAACTTAAACGCTAAACTACTTAATCGACAAATCTTTTCTTTTTTAGTTTTTCATCTCTTATCTTTAACCTTTTTTTAATGTAAATTTTCATCTTCAGATTTTGTTTGCATATGACTATAAAGTTTATGGTTTACTAACTTCAATTTTGTGCAAATATTTTAGACAATTTACATTGATAATTTAGCACAGTGTAGTTTGGTTAAATTTAGTAGTTTATATTCTTCTATGACACAAATTGAAGATTTAATGGTTTGAACATTTGATTTTGGAGCTTTATTTGATCTGAACGATTTGTACGTAGCCCTAACTCTAGTCTTCTTTTATTTACGTAAAAGATAAAATCGTGTGGGGACAGATGATTATAAGATCATTTTCATTATTGAGTAAATTATGTTCTTTCGAAAAATTCCTCACCGTTGCAAGCTGAATGCATATCTAATATATGGCACGCTTGTACCAAGTGCATGTGAATTACTCAAATTATGAGGTCGCATGTACTTGATAAATTTTCTATTCATATAATCGCTCTGTCGAAATCAAAACTAAACAAAACTTAGTTTTCTATTGATATAACCTTAGTTTAAATTTAAAGTTGGAAATGTTCACTCAATCGTCCAGATTTAAGGTCATGTAAACTTACTTGTTCGTGGAGAAGAGGCATATTGTGCCGCAAAAATCGATGCAACCCATGTTTGACGGCGGCACGAGCAAGCTTCTCGGTGTCGACATTGGCAGCTCGGAGAGGGGTAAGACGACCGGGACCCAAATTCGGGTACATAGAGTAGTGCTCTGTGGTGAAAAGCATGTTAAGCACTGAATCTCCAACATACTCCAGACGTTCATTGGAGAAGATTTTGCTTGCGTATGAATGATGAGTGAAAGCCTCCACCAGTAGCTTCTTGTCTTTAAATTTGTAACCCAGAATTTGTTCCAGTCCATCAAGACTCACGGCTGGTTGATGAGTTGACTCAGCCTCTAACATCGAGTTGCTTTTCTCTTCTTTAGCTGGACGTTCCATATCATGAACTGTTTCCTGTAATGGCCATTTTTGTATAGAACTTTGCACAAAAACACAAAATTATTAGGTTTCGTATTGACTGTCGTGAAGCTGATCTCCAAGACTTTGCCAGCTTCTGACCAACTCCTTGCCATGGGCCGGCACAAAAACACAAAACAAGTATGACGCTTTTTTGTTGGAGGGTATTAAATACTATTTAATGGTTGCAGACGAAAGCAAACGAGATAATTCTCATATTACTACACAATCTTTTTTAATTTTAGTTTGAGATAATTCTCATATTACTACACAATCTTTTTAACTTTCAACTTTCAAGATTAATTCCCAAGGCGCCGGTGAGTTGTTAAGCGACTTTTCTCACTTAAGTGAGATTACGGGTTCAAACCGCTCTTATGTATACAACCATTTAAAATTTAGAGTCAAAACTTTGCCTCCTACAAGGGGTTCACTTAATTCAAGCAGGGATTAATTTATGAATGAATAATTTAAAGATATCTTTCTATAATTGAAATCTTCCTAAAATATCTCGTGAGTAAATAAAAAAAGATTAATGTTAACTTTCATTAGAAGTTAACGTTATATTTTTAAACTCATTTGAACACAAATCTTTTCAACTTTCAAGATGAACGTTAACAACTTTCATTTCTAAGTTAACATTAGCTCCTTATGTTTGTAAATTTATTTGAAATAACTTATACTCTTCTTCTTTTTTATATTCTTTTTTTTAAGAAGACCGATTTTGTTTTTTTGATATTCATCAACATAAGAATCTAATATTTGAAATCAAAATTTGCAGCAAGAGATAATTTTGACTTCTGAGTTCTGATTGTTAAAAATATTTTGATGCTATTAATTTTTTATCACTCAGACATCCGAGTTTCTTCTTTTTTAAAATTTTTTTAGATTATTTATTACTTATAAAAAAATAATTAAATATTAATAAATAACTTAAATTTTGTAATTGTAATTTTTATTATACCTGTAACTGTAGCATTAACTTAGAAAAGTATTTCAAAGTTAACATTATTGAAAACCTACTTGAGATAATCAATATCACCATAAGGTTGAATGATTTAGCCATTTTATATATCAAGAAGGATATGTTAGAGAATATTGATCTTGATAATATTATTAATAATTTTGTATTTAGAAATATAAGGAGATTTTTTTTCATAAATCATAATCATCTTTGTATTTGTTAACGTAATATTTTATTAAATATATGGAGTTATAAATTGAGACACTTATATATATATATATGTATATTAAATTTTAATAAATAAAAATATACTTTTAAAATTTATATATTTATATATTGCCGATTTATTATAACTTTTTTTACTTAGCACGGACCAATAGAACATTAGGACTCCCACCTTCGTAGTTGGTCTTTGAAATATAGAGAATTAATTATGAATAAAAAGTCAACATTATGCCATAAGTGCTCAACATAGCTGTGAGCACTAGAGACATGCAATCTTGACTCGCAAGAAAAGCGTTATTGTAATTACTTTGACCGAAGAAAAACATATTAAATGCAAGATGAATGTTGGCATCGCCTTCCATGATCCAATTAATTGATACTTATTTCGTTTAGGACTAGCACGTAAATTCTGTTTATGTGAACATATAAAGACAACAATGAAATAATACATATAGCATTCTTAACTATGTTAAGTATCATACGCAACAATCTGATTTCTAAATCTTGATCAACTTAACACGCAAATTTTTGGTCATATTATGACATAAATGCCCGTGAAAATAGGAAAAATAAATAGTACTTGTGATGTCTTAAAAAGTTAATTTAATTACTATAAGCTTAATATTAGGTTAAAAGTACCTATTCACTTATATAAATTTCATAAAAATTTTAAATAAGTTTGTTATGACCTTACAACTTAAAAATTTGTCCTTAATGTTAACTTTATATATAAAAGAATCTATATTTAGACAAAACTTGAGAACATAAAATTTATGAAATGCCTATGTAATAATGATGACAGCATATAAATAGTACTAGTGTAGATTTCAATTAATTTGGGCATATTGGAATGTCTTTAAATCAATATAATGGTCAGAGTTTCAAAACTTTTTCTAATAGGAAAAATTTGATGCTCAAGTTAGTAAAAGCCAAGAATATAAATATTAAAAAACAATTTCGATATAATCCGTAATTATTATGTTGAAATTCATGTGTAGCGACTAATGATTTATAATCATTAGGGATAACATGACTTAGGTTAAATGATGCATCGTATGTTGTTGTTGCCTTGATTAATCGGTTTTCCTAATTCGTAATGCTACTGCCTAATTAAATCTAGAGATCGTATCCTAGGTTGTTAAGTGATTAGGTTTAATCAACGATCGTATCTTGGTTAAACAAAACCTAAGGAAAAACTTGGGTTAATTTTTAATCTACGAATAATAATTTGTAGGAGAGGTTAAAGAACAACAAATTAATAAATTATGCTTAGTCAAGGTGTAGGCCGAGATTGAATCTAAGAATCGAGTCCCTACCAAATTCTCCGCATTTATCATTTTTGCATGTTTTCTTTGATTTGTGTTTTTATTAGTTAGTTTTATTTTATTTGCTTCTTTGAAAGAAAAATCCAAAACCCCCATTTTTCCTAAGCACCGATTAATTTCATTTCATAAACTTTTCACACTCTCTCTGTGGGATCGACCTAGACTCACCACTGCTACAGTAGTATTCTAGTTAATTAATTTTGACTTCTGTTACGACGCGTAGTCAAATTTTGGCGCCGTTGCGGGAGAATGAGGTGATTTAGTTTTTGTTTGTGATTTAATTAGTGGTTTGTATATATTTATTCGTGATTGATTTCTTTTTAGTTATTTTGTGATCTTTTCATTTTTTGTTTCGAAAAAAATTGTTATGGACGAAAATAATTTATTTTATAATTCATATTCTCAATCCTATAACAATGTTTGAACTGATCAACATAACTTTTGTTATGGATGGAATAATCAGCAGAATTATTTTTATGATAGTTTGCAGGACACACAACAATTCTTGTACAGACTAGAAGCTTCCTATCACAACTCTGGTCCATCTCTGGAAGAGTTGATGTTGCAATTGCAAGAGAATACTTTACAATTCCAGAATGATGGAGGACAATTTCCATAAAGTACTTGGTCTCAAAAACCGGAGAGCCAACTTGATTCAGGTGTATCTTTAGAAGAAATTATTAACAAACTTGTTGCAACTTTGTAATTTCAACAGCATATGCAGCAGGAAATGCAAGAATTCCTACAAGAGACAAGAGCACACAACTCGAGGAGGGAAAACCTAATGGGTCAGATGGCAATAAGCCTTGATCACCTGGAATTGCAACGAGGATAGGCACAGTCGTATCAACCCGAGGTGCACCCAATTGAAGTCTGTGCGAAAAATTTGCAAAGTGATGAGGAGCTTGAGAATTTTGAGGTCAACCCTCAACAAATTGTTTGTGTCGAAGAAGTTGAGAAGGAGCTAGAAGCCTCAAAGGACATATCTTTTAGCTCGGAGATAAGTACTGAATCCATAATTATTTTTGAGACTAACTCTTTACCTTCACATTACAGATTGGAGGAATTAAATGTTAAAGAGACGTTCGAAATATTTCCAGATTGTATGGACTCAGTCAAAATTGAGAAGCTGAAGATAGGGAAGATGCTAAAGGAGGATGATGATTAACTAAGGCCCTATTCGAAACTACCTCACGTAGAGAAGCCACATGTGATACATAAAGATCATAATTTTTTCACGTGAGGAGAAAAAAAGAGTCTACCTAGCAACCCTAAACAAAGGGGCTTCTTGGTAGGCAACCCAAGGGGAGTAAACCTTTACATTTCCGCATTACTTTTTATATGCATGTGTGTTTTTAAATTTGTTTGTGTTACTTGTTTTTCAATTTTCAATCAAAATAAGAGAAAGAATAAAACAAATGAAACAAACATTTTCTCATTTTTTGTTACTTATGGGATTATATCATCATGATTAAAGTGTAGATTGACTGGATAATTTCATAGCAACTTTAACATGTACTTTTGCTTTTGTGATTAGTCGATATGCATTATCTTTAGAAGAGTAGTGACTAATGGTAGACAAAGTCGGTGAGATTTTGAGCCTTATTTGACTGACACATCCATATCAGTCTCATTGCCTTTTGATAATATGTGACCTTCATGACATGTACGTCTTGATTTTGCGTTGAATTTCTTTTCTAGACCACATTTTTATCACATGCATTAACATGGACATGATTACGCATTCTTTGTTTTTCATAAACTACATTAGCCAAATATCCTACTCTATTGACATGATTTTTCCTTTGATAAAACCCTTTGAGCTTTAGCCTTTCTTTTTGTATAAACCACGTTTTATGCTCTTAAACTTAACCAAATATCCTACCCAACTCATAAAGATAGTGAAACATTTGTGATTATTGAGTTTGTGGATATACAAAATTCTAAGTGTGGGGGTGTATATATGTGAGGGATGGTTATAATCTTGGGATGCTATTTTATGTCTTATCATTAAGATTCCCAAATTGATGTAGTTTATTTAAATTTTTACAAGAAAAGAAGAAAAGAAAAAAAAAAGAAAAAGAAAAAATTTTTATTGAAAAAATTATCAAGGAAGAATTGCATATATGTTTGAAAGTTGTTTATGATTCATGCATCTTTCTAGAGTTGTAATGGTTGAGTTATTTGAGTATGTTGGATATGATGTAGAGATTTGCTTGAAAGGGTCACTCTAGTGATTTCATTGAGATAAATTTTATGAGTGATTCCTTTGGATTGATATATGCTTCCTGTGGTTTGTGTGTGTGAGTTGAATAGGGTTGTGAAATGTAATTATTGCATTCGTCATAACTGACGGGACCCTGTTTTTGAATGAGTGTTACTTTTGTTTCACTTGCTTTGATGACCTTCATACTACTTGACCCAAATATATCTCACCTTACCTTTGCCCACATTACAACCCTAAAAAGTCCTTTGATTCATGATTTTCCATGTGAACATTAGTGTTGGAGAAATGAAATGATATGCAAAGTTGTGGATTGTTATGCTCATGATTGGTGTTGAGTATACCCTTTGATATGTTTTAGTTAAACACATTTTCCTAGTCTACTGTTAGATTGCTCAGTTTTTGAAGATGATGAATGTTGATTGATCATGAGTAAAAGCTTGGAATGTTGATTTCTTGCTATGATTTTTAAAAGTTATTCATCTTTAGTTATGATTATATTGTCTTGGGAAAATATGAGAATTGAGTCAATGTTTTAGGTCATGAGTTTAATTATGATGTTTTGCCCGAGGATGGTCAAAATCTAAGTGTAGAAGAAATTGATATGTATTTAATTGTCGATATTTTTAATCATTTACACTTAGCAATTATTGATATAAAAATGCTTAAGATACTCATTTTAATTCATATTTGCTTTTAGGTACAAGTTGGGAGTAAAGAAATTAAAGTGAGTCATAAACACCCTATTTGGGACATTTTTCGAAGATTAATACTTACTATTCTTCATGGAGTGGACAAAGAAAATTGAAAGATGAAAAATGGAGGACAAAGAAAGAAAGAAAATCCTAAGTGCAGAAGCAGCGAAAAATAGCG
>JANTNU010098289.1:0-17004 GCA_024752395.1 Erythroxylum havanense
CTTCTTCCCTACTCTTTTCATTTAAATTTGTTTAAATTGTTTTTGTGTGAATTAACTTCTGATTTTATTGTAGAATTACAAAAAGCTTTAAAAGATCTATTCAACCCCCCCTTCTAGATCGCTTACATTGTCTCCTCGCTTCGTCTTATTTTTGTCTCTGAGCTTCATCTTATCTTTGCTTCTCCACTTCCTGTTACTTTTCTCTCCACGCTTCTTCTTACTTTTGTCTTTCCACTTCAACTTATTTTTGCTTCTCAGCTTCCTCTTCTTTTTGTCTTTTCGCTTCATCTTATTTAAAGCAGTTGAGTTGATGTCATCTCCAACTCGCATTACTTGGAATTAATGACGATTGGGAGACCTAAACATTGATTAGAAATGTCCGATTTCCAATCGCTCCATCTTCCTTCTCAGCGTCTCAATTTCTTCGCCTTAAATATGGAATCATTTATTTAGCTGACTTTTCTTTTCGGCGCACCGTGCCGACTTTCAATTGAAAGCCAACTTTTATTGTCGAATTCTTCGTTAGTGTTTATTTTATTGTCATTTATTAATTACACTTATTATTATTAAAGAAACATGATAATGATTAATAAAATTATTATAGCAAAAAAGTTTTTCGTTTTTCGAATCACGCAGTCTCGTTATCTCGAGACATAGTGTACGCTTCATCTGATTTTTCTCCTCACACTTCTTGTCACTTTTCTCTCTGTGCTTCATCTTATTTTTTCTTCTCCGCTTCATCTCGCTTTTGTCTCCTGGCTTCGTCTTATTTTTCCTTCTCGCCTTCCTCTTATCTTTGTCTTTCCACTTCGTCTTAATTTTGTCTCCCCACTTCCTCTTATTTCAACTTCTACTTCCGGCTCACTTTCGCTTTCGCTGCTTTTACCAAAATGATCATCTATAAATGCCCAATATAAATATATATAATGAAATATAAGGAACGCTTACAGATTAGATGCTTTATACATCCGCTTCTCTTTAACCTTTTTAATGTAGCAGTCATCATTTAATATAACCCAGTTTATTATTCAAAACCCAACATTCAGATGTCTTCCTTTTCTCTACACATGTAAGCTATTTTTGACGTATCTCAACGAAAATTGTTTCTGTTTCACTTTATCATCTTCCAGTACTGCCCCTCATTTAATACAGTGGAACTATTCAACTTTAATTTTTTATTACACGACTATATTTCTCCCCTTCCAGACAGACCGTCGATACCTCTATATTTAAACTTTGAAACCTCTCTCCTCTTAACTTCAATCAAACAATTCCTACCCTCTTCTTTTGCCTTCTTCTTGTTTAACCTAAATTTATCACATTCTCCATTCCAAGAAGATAACAACTGTCAAAGTTACGTCTTCTATTTCAACAAGAGTAAGCTTTCAGTTCAGTATGCAATTCTTTTCTTCGTTACTTTTTTAATCCCAAATTTTTATATTTATAATTTCAACAAAATCCTTTCTTTATCTTTACGATCCATGTTTTTATACGTTCCGTCCTCATTTTTTCCTGCATTCTTCCACTGCTAAGGTAAACCACCATTCGCCTTACTATTGTCTCCAACCTCACATTGCCAAGCTATAATTAGTTTTTATAATAAGCAATCACAGAATAAACCATCTAGAGTTCGTTAGATTAATTTCACTGATTTTATTACAGGTACTGGTGTAAAAATTATCTTCCAACATGTGGATGGTAACAATAATATATATTACCTGATCAGTTTTCTCGAATTGTCTATTATTTCACAGAAATATGGATTCCCGAGAATAGCAAAGTTACACGGATCCCAGAGAAAGAATAAAACAGATTGCAGAGTGTTACGAGAAACTTGACAAGTTATACGAAAAAACCATGGCACCCAAAAAGAGAGAAGATAATTAGTAATCTTCCTCAAGTTCTAGAACAAATAAAGAGGTTGCTATCGGAGGCTGAAGCTCTGATACAGCAAGCACTTCAAGAAACCAACTTCTGTGTTATCTGATTTTGTCGTTTTGTTCTGCTAGAAAACCTACCAGTAGATAAGCAACGGAAATGTTTACTGGATGCTTTTTGCAAATCATCCAACCCTAAATACAATTATATGTTTTTTGCATTTGCCGTTTTTCGAACTATGTACGCTTCATCTGATTTTGCTCCTCACACTTTGTCTCACTTTTCTCTTCGCGCTTCGTCTTATTTTGTCTTCTCCACTTCGTCTCAGTTTTGTCTCGTGGCTTCGTTTTATTTTTGCTTCTCCGCTTCGTCTAATTTTTTTCTTTCCACTTCGTTTTACTTTTTTCTCCGCACTTCGTCTTAGTTTCACTATATTTCTTCTTAGTTTGACTATGCTTCATCTTAGTTTCCATCATCTTAGTTTGACTTTTCTATCGTGTTAGTTTGACTCTGCTTCATCTTAGTTTCTATCGTCTTAGTTTGACTTTTCTGTCATCTTACTTTTACTCTGCTTCGTCTTAATTTCAATCGTCTGATGTTTTACTTCTCCACTTCATCTCACTTTTGCCTATTCACTTCGTCTTACTTTTGACTTATTTTTATCTGTGCACCATGTCTTACTTTTGCCTCCGCGCTTATATTAAGCTAATTATCGTTTCAATTAATTAATTAATTAGTTAGTTCACTATACTATAATCATTAATAGGGAGATGTAAATTTTGAGCTCCTTGACGCAATTAACAAATGTGTATAATATGCTACATAATAACTTAAAAAATGTGTATAATATGCTACATAATAAAAGATTAATTTCATCTTTCTGTGAATTCTGCTTGCGTCTCACTTTAATGTTTTCCTGTATTTATGCATTGGTTTTATGGTGACTTTTAAATAAACCCAACTTTGGTTCTTTTCACGGACTAATTTGTAAGATGGAAATTTCATTACATATAATAATGTCAAATACTACCAATAACGTACTGCATAAGTAAGCAAACATGAGGAGAATTAGAGAAGAACAGGACCAGAATAGAGATTGATGTTTCAATTGATAGGTGATAGATTTCTGGAGATCGCCAAAAAATTTTACTTGTCGCAAGGAAAGACACGGTAACCCCAAAATATATGAATAATCTTCTACCTGCTATAATAATTTCAAATACTGCCAATAATGTATTGCAAAAGTAAGTAAACATGAGGAGAATTAGAGAAGAAGGGACTAGAATAGAGATTGACGTTTCAATTGATAGCTGATAGATTTCTGAAGATCACCAAAAAATTTTGCTTGTCGCAAGAAAAGACGACGTCACATCCTCTGGTCCTAGAAAAGACACGGTAAGCCCCAAAATGTATGAACTAGACATTGAGATGACATTATTTAATACAACCAAGTTTATTCTTCAAAACCCAACATTCAGATGTCTTTCTCCTCTCTACACATGTTAGTTATTTTTTACGTATCTCTAGAAAAATCATTTCTGCTTCTCTTTATAATCTTCGAGTGTCGCCCCTCATTTAATACCGCACAACTCTTCAAATCTCAATTGCTAGACAGTCCTCTAACACCTCTATATTTAAAATTTATATCCTTTCTCCCATAACTTCAATCAAACAATTCCTACCCTCTTCTTTTGCTTTCTTCATTTAATACCACGCAACTCTTCAAGTCTCAGCTGCCAGATGGTCCCCTACCCTCTTCTTCTGCCTTCTTCTTATTTAATCTAAATACATCGCATTCTCTATTCCAGAAAGATAACAACAGTCAAGGTTACCTCTTCTATTTCAACAAACAAAAAACAACCGTTCAGGTCAGTAATCGATTCTTTTGTCCATTACTTTTTTGATCCCAATCTTTTCAATTTATAATTTCAACAAAACCGTTTCTTTATCTTTACACGACATTTTTTATAGGTTTCCTCCTTATTCTCTGCTACATTATTCCACTCCAACCTTCATCTTATTCTTGCTTCTCAATAAAGTTGTGAAATAATTATGACATTTATAGACTAATTTGATTATTTTAATTGCAGATATGAATTCCAGCTATTTCGAGTGCAAAAGATATTTGAAAAGTGCCATAAAGGAGACATATCATCGTCAAAATTAACTAGATGAATTACTTATGGGATACCATGCACAGAATAAAAAGGCACATAATAGTTCACATGAACTTCACTACATCCAGATGTATGAAACTAGTCGAATGATAAAGATGGCTAACCATCTCAAAGAAATAAACTTCCAGACAAGGAAATTTTATGAAAGACAAATTAAATATCTTTTAGATTAAGGTATCTTTATATTGCAGATGTAAGTAGTAGACATGTAAACTATTTTAAACGTATCTAAAAAAAGCCATTTTATCTTATTTCTTCTCCCAACCAATGCTCATTTCATTACACTTTGGTATTATTTATTATTTAACTATGACGACAAATTTTGCCCTGCGTATAAATTTAGTAGGCATTTTCACTACGCATTTGCGCAGAGTTAACCTACTAGTTAAGTATATATACTAAGGATGAATGGCATGGATGACCACACAATCTATCACGTTCGTCTATTTAATCTGACGGTTACTTTAATGTCCTTTCCCCCCTCCCCCGTCCATATGTCATAGTTATTGTTTCTATATTGGCACTGTTCAATGTTCTGTCTTTATTATTACTCTCCCTCTCTCATTCATTCACTCAAAGTTGAAGAAAGTTCTCTTTCATTCTTTAGCTCTCCACCCTGGAGTTCCTCTGTTTCTCTGCCTCACCTCCACCGCTCGACAACACAGAACCTTCCTTCCTTTTCTTGATCTTAAAACTCTAAATATTGCATCTCTGCAAATGTCACGGTTGTGGTAAGCTCTCCTTTTTTCTTCGGCGGTTTTATTTCAGTCATGGTTTCATCGAGCTTTTATTATTTGTACAGATGGGTCACGCTTCAACAAAGCCTTTCAGGTTTACAACTGTGGTAAGCTCTCCTATTTTCTTCAGCGATTTTATTTCAGTCATGGTTTTGTATTTCATTTTTCTATTTGCAGTTTTTTCCTTCAACTTTCATCGAGCTTTTATTATGTGTACAGATGCCTTTGAGGTCTACAACTGTGGTAAACTCTCCTTTTTTCTTTGGCGGTTTTATTCCTTTTCTTCATCTAAAAACTCTAAATATTGCATTTGTGCAAATCTCACAGTTTTATTCAACATTTGGAGTTTGTCTCCAACAAAACCTTTCAGGTTTACAACTGTGGTAAGCTCTCCTTTTTTTTGGCGATTTTATTTAAATCATGGTTTTGTATTTCCTTTTTCTATTTGGGTTTTTTCCTTCGAATTTCATCGAGCTTTTATTATGTGTACAAATGGGTAACTATTCGGGTTTACAACTGTGGTAAGCTTTCCTTTTTCTTGAGTCATGGTTTTGTATTTTCTTTTTCTGTTTGTATTTTTTTCTTCAATTTTCATCGCCCTTTTATTATGTGTACAGATGGGTAACGGTTTTATTCAACATTTGGAGTTTCTCTCCAACAAGCCCTTTCGGGTTTCCAATTGTGGTAAGCTTTCCTTTTTCCTTCTTTCCTACAATAATGATTGATATTTATCCAGTTTAATTTTTTCCTCCGACTTTCATCAAGCTTTTATTATGTGCAGAGATGGGTCAACTAGGTTAAGGAGAGAGATGATCGATTTTCTTTTCTTCTGCTTCATCATTTATGAGTTAATTTAGCTGGCAAAGATTTTTTTCCCCTCCAATAGACAGACTCAGCTCTATTGCTTCTTATATTTTTTTGAAGTTAAGTGTATCTAAACAATAACTTTGACTTCTTATACCTTCCTATGTGATTAAAGATTTATGGTTTTAAGTGTTGGGATTTTTTTTCCCTCCAATGGACGGACTCAGCCCTATTGCTTCTTATATTTTCTGAAGTTAAGTGTATCTAAACAATAACTTTGACTTTTTATACCTTTCTATGTGATTAAAGATTTATGGTTTTAAGTGTTGGACCCCGAGTCTGGAGCCCAACAACAGGAGTCATAAACTTTGTGCTTATTACCCTGGAGGGTTATTGCCATCATTTCACAAGGTTGGTGTGCTCACACCAGTCAATCACCTGAAATATAACTTGACTTCTTCAAAGAAATTGTAGCTATAAGTCTCTAGTTTGCTTTGAAGCAAGAATCCTCTCAATCGGAGTTTTACAGCTCAAGATATACTTAAAAAGTTAAAGCGTGTTCATACCCCAATCATGCTCTCCCAACCGACCTCTCACTTACTCTAATGCAAAACTTTCTCAAAACAACTCCAAAGATACAAATTTTCATGCAAAGAAAGTAAAAGATGTTAGGAATCCATTGCTTCAAGAATCACTTCATTTGGAGGTCAGATGAGGAAGTTATACCCGAAAGAATCGAACACGTTTATACCATCAATCAATTTGTACCTATCTTGGCGCAATTGCCATAAATCCCACTAAAAATGTCAGATTGACTTCATTTTTAGACTATTTTAAAGAAGATTTCTATATCTATAACTTTCATGAAGACCTAGAAGACAAATTCCATATTCTGAAGGATCAAAAATGGAACAGAAGATGACAATACAAACTAAGATGATGCAGAAGGTCAAACTAAGATGATATAAAAGGTCAAACTAAGACGATACAAAAGGTCAAACTAAGATGGTCAAACCGATACGATGCAGAAGGTCAAACTAAGAAGATCAAACTAAGATGATGTAGAAGATTAAACTAAGACGATGCAAAGGGTCAAACTAAGATGATGCAGAAGGTCAAACTAAGACAGCCAAACTAAGACGATGCAAAAGGTTAAACTAAGACGATGCAGAAGGCCAAACTAAGACGATGCAGAAGGCCAAACTAAGACGACCGAACTAAGATGATGCAAAAGGTTAAACTAAGATGATGCAAAAGGTCAAATTAAGACGGTCAAACTAAGACGATGCAGAAGGTCAAAATAAAACGGTCAAACTAAGATGATGTAGAATGTCAAACTAAGACGATGCAGAAGGCCAAACTAAGATGATGTAGAAGGCCAAACTAAGACGATTCAGAAGGCCAAACTAAGACGGTCAGACTAAGATGATGCACCGTGCATAAGAAGATGTTTCAACTGGGTCTTCCTCACATCCCCAAAGTTCTAAATCACTTTTTACACTCTCCAGAGCATCTACACTCATAAAGACCATAACTTTCAACTTAAATGTCCAATTATTTCATGTTATATACCGTTAGAAAGATAAAAGAAAGACTTACAACTTTTTAGAAGATAACTTTGCCTAAATCAGCTCACATCAACCTAAAAATATCCCTGAAGTTAGTACACAAAATTTTCCTCTATGTAACCTTGAGAATCATGGGCGAAACCAAAATCATAAACCATTAGTATCAAAAGATCATAATTTTACAAAGCTTTAGTGGGCATTTCAAGCCCCTAATACATGAAGGTTTCAAAAATATCCCAAAATACAAAAGATACATGAATAATAAATTGCTCAAAATGTAACTAAAGCTTTGGTTTACTAGAATTGCTTAAATTACAACAACATTTCAAAAGTGGAGTGATGCCTTGGCCCTTGACTACTCAATCTCTTGCTCATCACTTGCTTATGGGGAGGAAAGTGGGGGTGAGCTTAAAGCCCGTGGGAAACAATTTTATAGTTTGTAACATGCAAAGACATTTTTAAAACATTTTCTATGCAGAAATTCATAGGTATGCAAATCATGAATGCATTACTCCAATAAACTTGTCATGAACATATAAACACATCAAATGATTCGGGTAAGTCTGAAACATGACGCACTACACATTTTTAATGAAATGGTCCTATGTAGTCGTGAATTCTTGAGGGAGTCCTTGAGGGAGCTCCATGCCATTATCAGGTAGGCGGGAGAAGCCTATACTTGGGTCAACGTGCACGTGACGATTCTTGAGGGACTACCACAAACCCACATAATACAGAGATTTCAAAATCTTGTATGCTTGGTGCCCAAAAAGGCACATTCTCTTGAAAACTTGCTTTTTATATGCTTGTTATATCTTAATAACCATTTCCAAAAGTATGGTTTCATAATCATGCATCATTTCAAAGAATCATTTTAAAAACAACTTTCCATAAATTATCACAGAAATCATGTATATGCATGTAGGACAATCTTACAGCATTTAACAACATTAAATGCACATGAACGAGGTGGTTACAAAATTAATTACTGTCATTTATTGATAGAAAAATTTTATTAGCTTATCACCTAACTATAAAAGTGAAACCCATCTTGAAGTCCTTGACTATGGCTTATTCAAATATGCCTCTCCTCTTGTTCCTCTTGTCCTTCTTGATTTTCTTCAACATTGGCAAAAAAATCCCAAATCATAAGAATTCAAATAGGAAAACCCAAAGGACCCCATGCATGAAATTGATCATGGAATACTTATACCTATACCTTTCCTGAGCTCTTTAAACCACAAACCTTTCAAAACTCCAAAAGATTCAAAACACTTACCTTAAATCTTCACCAAACAATGATTTTCTTAGCTCTAATCTTCTCCTTCCTTTTTCCCTTCTTGATCACTCTCAAAATCTCTCTTGAATGTTAAGAAAAATCAAAACCTAGCTTGCTCTTCTTTCTTTCTCTAAACTCACGAAACTCTCTCCCTTCTTTCTTCAATTTTGTTTTTTTTCTTCCAAAAGCAAGACACCCCTTTTCTTCTCTTTTACACCATTAATGATTGCTTAAAGTCCCTTTTGCCCTAACTTTAATGCCTTATGGTTTTTAAGCTTAAGAGACTTGCCAAAATTGGCCTCACACTCTCGCACTACTTTAATAGTTCAAAACCCTTAGCCCATGTCATATTATCTTACCCACATTAACAAGCAAATCAATTCCAACATAAATAATCTAGCAAGACCCCAAAATTAGTCTGATCATGCTAAAAAAAATTCAGGGGCTAGCATTTCTCCCCTTCTTAAGAAAATTTTGTCATCGAAATTCTTACCTAAGTAGTTGAAAAGATGTGGATACTTTTCCCTTATGGCCTTCGTGGGCTCCCACATGGCCTCTTCAATAGAGTGATTTCTCCACTGGACTTTGACCAGTTGAATCATCTTGTTCCTGAAGACCTTTTCCTTGTTGTTTAAGATTTCTACTAGAATCTCCTTATAACTTAGATCATCTCTCAAAAGAACCTCAGTGGTCTGAATGATGTGGGATGGATCTGAACTGCACCTTCTCAACGTGGACACATGAAAGATGTCATATATCTGTGACAATTCTGGTAGTAGCGCCAACCTGTAGGCTAGAGGTCCAATCCTCTCTACAATCTCATATGGACCCACATATCTCAGACTTAACTTGTTCTTCTTGCCAAACCTCATAACTCCTTTCCAAGGAGATGTCTTAAGAAATACTTTCTCACCAACTTCATACTCCATCTCCTTTCTGTGTGCATCGGTATAACTCTTCATTCTATCTTGTGCTGCCTTAAGCCGTTGTTTAACTAGATTAACCTTATCAACTGTCATCTGAAGTAGCGCTGGCCCTATCAGTTTCCTTTCTCCTTGTTCATCATAACATATCGGAGTTCTACATCTCCTTCCATACAGTGCTTCGTATGAAGCCATCTGAATGCTCGAATGGTATGAATTATTATAAGCAAATTCGACCAATGGCAAATGCTCATCCCAAGCTCCTTTGAAATCCATCACACATGCTCTAAGCATTCCCTCAAGTTTCCGAATGGTCCTCTCAGATTGACCATCCGTCTGGGGATGAAAAGTCATACTAAAATTTAACTTGGTTCCGAGAGCCTCTTGTAAGCTTCCCCAGAATCTAAAAGTGAATCGAGGATCCCTATCAAAGACTATTGAATCCGGAATCCCATGTAATCTTACTATCTCATCTATATATTTCTTCGCTAGCACATGTAGAGAGTTAGTCTGCTTCCTACTAGTCTTAGGCAAACCCATCAAAAATCTATAGTTACCCTTTGCCACTTCCACTTAGGAATGGACAATGGCCTTAACTTGCTTGAAGGTGTCTAGTGCTCAGCTTTGACTTGTTGACACACTAGACACTTGCTCACATATTCTGCTACATCCCTTTTCATGCCTTTTCACCATAAATGTTCTTTCAGGTCTCTATACATCCTAGCGCTACCTGGGTGCATGGCATAAGGCGCATTATGTGCCTCATTCGGGATACAAAATCTATTTTGTACAACCATGAGTCCATCATCCCTCACTACCACTTCAGATTTCTTGTCATTCAGAATATCTTCTCGAAGCTCACTCAATTCTGCATCCTGTGCTTGTAACTCCTTAACTTTCTCCCTGAGTATCAGTCTCACTCTAAAGGTAGCAACAATACAATCAAGTTCCTCCTGCTTCAAACTTATCCTAAGCTTAGCCATCTGCTCTAATAGTGGCAGAAAAACTGTTTGAACATGAGCTATAGAGGATTTCCTGCTCAAGGAATCCGCTACCACATTCGCCTTTCCTAGATGGTACTCAATTAACAGGTCATAATCCTTGAACAACTCTAACCACCTTCTTCGTCTCAAATTCAATTCCTTCTGGCTCAATAAATAATTAAGACTTTTATGATCGATGAAAATCCTCGTTTGAACCCCATACAGATAATGTCTCCAAATCTTCAGGGTAAAAACTATTGCTGCTAACTCTAGATCATGGGTCGGGTAATTCAGTTCATAAGGCTTTAACTGTAGGGAGGCATAAGCTATTACCTTATCTTCTTGCATCAAAACACAACCCAAACCCTTCCTCGAAGCATCACTGTATACTGTATAACCCTTATCTCCCACAGGAAAAATCAAAAATGGGCATTTGTTAATATGCACTTGAGCTCCTTAAAACTTTTCTGGCATTCCTTACTCTAGATAAATTTTTATTCTTCCTCAATAACTTAGTCATCGAAGTAGCTATCATAGAGAATCCCTCAACGAATCTCCTATAATGTCCTATCAAACTCAGAAAACTCCGCACCTCTGTCACTGTCTTGGATGCATGCCAATTTACCACTGCTTCAACCTTCCTTGGATCAATATGTACCCTATCTTTTGAAATCATATGCCCAAGGAAAATCACTTCATGAAGCCAAAACTCACATTTGCTGAATTTGGCATAAAGATCCCTCTCCCTCAATGTCTGCAACACAATCCTGAGATGCTTTTTATGTTCCCCTTCACTCTTGGAATACACCAGAATGTCATCAATAAACACTATGACAAACTGATCTAGATATTCCTTAAAGACCCTGTTCATAAGATCCATAAAAGCAACTGGAGCATTGGTTAATCCAAAAAGCATGATTAAAAACTCATAATGTCCATATCGTGTTCTGAAGATTGTCTTGCTTACATCAGACTCCTTGATTCTAAACTGATGATAGCCTGACCTGAGATCAATCTTGGAAAAGACCCTTGCTCCTTGAAACTGGTCAAATAGATCATCAATTCGAGACAGAGGATACTTATTCTTAATAGTCACCTTGTTGAGTCTCCGATAATCAATGCACATGTGCCATGTTTCATCTTTCTTCTTAACAAATAGAACTGGCGAACATGGCGCTCCCCAAGGTGACGAACTCAGCCTTATGAACCCTTCTCTAGGATTTTTTCCAACAGTTCCTTAAGCTCCTTTAGCTTCGCTAGAGCCATTCTATAGGGTGGCATAGAAATGGGTGTAGTTTCAGAAATCAAGTCGATGGCGAACTCAATTTCCCTCATCGGTGGCAAACTAGGTAAATCCTCTAGAAACACATATGGAAACTCCCTCATAATTGGAAAATTTTCTAATTTTCCTTCATTCCCATCAGTTTCCATAACATGCGCTAAGAAGGTTTCACACTCCTTTCCCATCATCCTGTCAGCTAACAAAGTAGAAATGATTCTTGGTGATGGTGTTTTCCTGTCCCCTCTGAAAATCACCTTCTCACCATTGCCCAAGTTAAATTCCACTTCTTTAAGGCTACAATCTAACTTTGCATGATACTTCTCCATAACATCCATTCCCAATATGACATCTAGCCCCTTTAACTCTAGGGGTAGCAAGTCCACCACTAGTTGAGTACCCTCGAAGAAAAGTTTACAATCTTTATACACTTGACTTATAATCACATGCCTCCCTAGAGGAGTGCTAACAATTAAAGGACTTCTCAGTGGCATCAAAATAACATCATATAATGTCATGCTTATAGAAACAAATGAATGCGTGGAGCTAGAATCAATCAACACATATATAGCAGAATTAAATAACTAAGCCATACCCGTGACAACTTCAGATGCGGTTGTAGCTTCCTCTCTAGTCATAGCAAAAACCTTGACTTGTGCCTGACCCCTTGACCTCACTAGAGGAATAGTCTTCTTTGTAGTTCCAGAGCTACCCATCTATGTGACTGATCTAGTTCCCACAGTTTCTGCTCTCCTTGGAGCTTGCATCTGGAACCCCTCTTATCTTGTTACTTGGGGTCAGTCTTTGATCAAGTGTCCCTTCTCTTGGCATCGGAAACATGCTCCAAGTAGCTTAAAGCATTGTCCCTTGTGAAGCTTCCCACAATGCTCACATTGAGGGTTTGTGTATTTGTTCCTCCCCGTCCTTTCAGTGCCTCCTACACTCGAGGCTTGTCTTGAGACTACTCTTGCCTGCTTGTCCTTGATAGGACCACTTCTCCCCACTTCATTCTGAGTATGGTAACTCCTTGTACTCCTCTTATGCCTTAGAGTACTCATCCCCTTTTTAGTAGATTGCTCCCTGTTCTTCCTCTTCCTACTCACTTCATTTATGATATTCTCCAGCTTCTCCACCTAGAGTGCAGCATCTATCAATTATTGGTATTCACATAAATTATAGATCAGGACCTTCTTCTTGATCCCCAAATGTAGTCCTCCCTCAAACTTGCGGCTCTTATCCTCCTCATTAGCAACAATGTTGGCCGCATACCGTAACAGCTGGGTGAACCTCAGCTCATATTCACTCACACTCAGGTCTCTCTATGTGAGATTTAGAAACTCTCTAGCCTTCTCTTGGATATACACTCTCGAGAGGTACTTCTTCTTGAACACTTCCACAAAATCTCTCCAGGATAACACCGGAGGCATCACTTGACTGTAAGGAACTGATTCCCACCAATGAAAAGCATCTCGTTGTAGCAAGCTCACTGCATAATCTAATTTCTCCTCATCCGAGCACTTCATCTGAATCAAAACCCTCTCGATCCTCTTCAACCAAGCTTCAGCCTTTTCGAGATTTGTAGTCCCATGGAAATCTACAGCTCCATATTTGCGGAGCTTATTATACTGACCACTCCTCTCCACTGGAGCCTGCATCGAGCCTTGCGATCCTTGGCCCATGGCATACGTGAAAGCCTGGGCAAATGCCTGAAAGAACTGTAGGTCTATAGATGGCATAAGAGGAGGAGGCGGTGGCACTTCATGCTGCACAATAGATGCCTCAGGATCAAGAGCAGGGTGTGTCCCAGCATCTTGCGCGATATAAGATTCATCTGCGCTCCCTTGGCAAGAGCCATATCGAGTCAGAGCTCCTCGAGTTCTTCTTCAAGGTGGCATTTTTCACTCCTTGAATAGAAACCACTGAAAATCTTTAGTTTATACAAAACAAATTTCAATGTACGTAAAACGGTTCAAATCGTATAAAACAATTTCAAATCATGAGAAACAAATTAAAGCTTTCATGTCTTAAGCTACCCATTTCATACTTAGGATACTCCAAAACATGGTCCTGTGTAGTCGTGAATTCTTGAAGGAGTCCTTGAGGGAGCTCTATGCCATTAGCAGGTAGGCGGGAGAAGCATATACTTGGGTCAACGTGCACGTGACGGTTCTTGAGGGACTACCACAAACCCACATAATACAGAGATTTCAAAATCTTGTAAGCTTGGTGCCCAAAAAAGCACATTCTCTTGAAAACTTGCTTTTCATATGCTTGTTATATCTTAAAAACTATTTCTAAAAGTATAGTTTCATAATCATGCATCATTTCAAAAAATCATTTTAAAAATAACTTTCTTTAAATTATCACACAAATCATTTATATGCATGTAGGACAATCTTGCAGCATTTAACAACATTAAATGCACATGAATGAGGTGGTTGCAAAATTAATTACTATCATTTATTGACAGAAATCTTTTATTAGCTTATCACCTAACTATAAAAGTGAAACCCACCTTGAACTCCTTGACTATAGCTTATTCAAATATGCCTCTCCTCTTGCTCCTCTTGTCCTTCTTGATTTTTTTCAACATTGACAAAAAAAACCCCAAATCATAAGAATTCAAATAGGAAAACCCAAAGGACCCCATGCATGAAATTGATCTTGGAATACATATACCCATACCTTTCCTAAGCTCTTTGAACCACAAACCTTTCAAAACTCCAAAGATTCAAAACACTTACCTTAAATCTTCACCAATCAATGATTTTCTTAGCTCTAATGGAAGCTCTAATCTTCCCCATCCTTTTCCCCTTCTTGATCACTCTCAAAACCCCTCTTGAAGGTTAAGAAAAAACAAAACCTAGCTTACTCTCCTTTCTTTCTCTAAACTCACGAAACTCTCTCCCTTCTTTCTTCAATTTCGTTTTTTTTCTTTCCAAAAGCAAGACACCCCCTTTTCTTCTCTTTTACACCATTAATGATTGCCTAAATTCCCTTTTGCCCTAACTTTAATGCCTTATGGTTTTTAAGCTTAAGTGACTTGCCAAAATTAGCCTCACACTCTCCCACTACTTTAATAGTTCAAAACACTTAGCCCATGTCATATTATCTTACCCACATTAACAAGCAAATCAATTCTAATATAAATAATCTAGCAAGACCCCAAAATTAGTCTCATCATGCTAAAAAATTTTTTCAAAGGCCAACATTAAGCATGGTTGCTATTTGATCAGTTGGTTCTACCCATCTTAGATAGGGCTTTCATGGTTAGGCAAGGTATTGCTTGTTTTTTTGTAATTTGCATGTTCTTGTTTTGTGTAATTTGCTCGGATGGAATATTTTTTGAAATTTTGTTATTGCTTAGGTTTATACTGAATTGTTCACAGTTTAAATGTCCATGGTCCTGGAATTTAGTTCAGTTGTATGTCAAAGGCTCCAAATTCTGTGTGTCCACCTTTTTATCGACCCAAAATTTTTATAGATAGAAAAAAATAATCTTTCAAAAACCGCCCCATTGGTTTAGACATGCATGCAACGTTATAAATGAGATCTTAATGATTTAATATCCGATACAATTTACATTTCATATTTAATGCCTCCATTGTTTCTTATTTAAAGGAAATATCATCATTTTAAAAAATGATCTGAGTAATCTTTCTTCAAGGAAACGAAGTGCCATCCCTTTAGTCAAATTTTGGCAACTCTCAATCACTTCGCATTAAAATTTATTTATGAATTGAGTAATCCTTCATGGAGGAAACGAAGGGCTATCCCTCTGGTCAAACTTTGGCAGCTCTCAATCATTTAGCATTAAAAATCATTTATTTGGCTAACTTTTTCTTGTCGGCTATGCACACTTTTCAATTCCTCGAAATTTCTTCTCAAGATTTGTCAAACTTAAAGAATAGGTACAGAGGTGGCAATTTTCAATCCCTCGAAATTTCTTCTTAGGATTTATCAGAGTTAAAGATTACATGCAAAGGTCCCTTTTTTGGTTACCCCGTAAAGTTTCTTAACTTTTTTTGTTGTTCCACTCACAAGTTGATGAACCAGTTCAATAACATACTGTTAATCATAAGAGATACAATTAATTGAATAATTAATCTTAAAATTTTTGTAGTATTTTATTTTTATCGATAACCAAAAATATAAATTAAATTAAATGCTAAACATCATTGTTTTATTGTCTCCTTACAGATTAAATTTATTAAATTGACATTTAATTATTCCCTCAAAATTAACAGTAATAGACAAATTATGGTTAAGATTTAAATTTCATATTATAATTAAAATTATTATAACAATGCACAATTAACCATGTTAAGTTATAACACATAAATTTAATATCAGCATTAGGTACTTCATAAAATAGTAATTATTACTATAGTACATATGATGACAATGAACGATTAAAATAATGCACAGTTATAAACGACATCAAATTCTTGATTAAATAGTAATGTCAATATAATCCATTCATATAAAGTTTGGTAATTGATAGGGTTGAAGTATCTTATATTTTCTTATGCATTTACATGTGATTTCAATCCTATTTTTATGATAAAATGCTCAATTTGTGTTCAATTTATGTTAACTACTAGGTTGGATTTGTTGATATATTTTTTAGATTAAAAAGACAAAATTTTCTTAAACAAAATTGGAGGATAATGTTTCAAGTTAATTGAAAAAAAAAAGAAGAAAAAAAAGATTTTGGAAACGCTGCGCACGCTGCGTGCAACGCAGCGTTGCACATACGCAGGAGAGGGTTTTAACAATTTAATTGGTCTTGTCAGAGAAATAGCGAGAGAAAACAGGAACGTGTAGAGAGTGGCGGCACAGAGAAGAATAAAAGAGGAATAAAACGCAGGAGACGCTACAGGGACGGTGCTAGCGCTTGCGACAGTGAGAGGAAGGCTCTAGCGCTGGCCCTCCCTTGTGCTATGTTTTGATTGATTTTTTTAATTCCTCCAGTGTTTAACGTTTTTGCTGTGCGTGCTGGCGCTTAATTTGCGTCAAGGAGAAAAATAAATCACTCAACAGTAGACGATATAGCACAGCTGAAGCTTCACCACTGAGGGATTTTTCGGTTGGTATTTGGAATGGAGGTTAAAGCAAATTTTCAGAAAATACTTATGAAGGATTAAACGTCTCGACACCGGTTCGGAGGTAAAATCGACGCCGACGACCAGGGTTAAGTATTTTTTTATTAGTTTGTTGTTTCTTTCTCTCATTAGAAATTGATTGTGTTATCCTGCTTTAATTGATTTGGGTATTATGTATGGATAATCGGATTTCATTATTATTCGGTTATTTGTGTATGAACCCATCGGGTATTTTTAATTGATGATTTTAATGCGTTCATTGAATCGTTAA
>JANTNU010099306.1:0-16966 GCA_024752395.1 Erythroxylum havanense
TGATGTGTTCAATCAATTGGCGTGCACAAGCTACGAGCATTGGCTGCACCATCACATTGAAGCAAAATGAATAAAAAGTTTACATCAAGGAAATAGATCACTGAGTAAGGTCGCATTCTTACCTCGTCCCGTTTGCCAAATATCACCGATACATTAAAAGTTGGCTCCGTAGACATCCCTTCTTCCTTCCTGGCAACATAGTGCGGATATACCAGAAGGGTGTCATGTAAAAGTCATCACTAGTTTGTACAACTCTACGATAATTACAGAGAATCATAGAAGTTGTTGTATAACTGAGACAAGTACGTGATCATATCTCTATCTCACTAATGTTTATCACTTCCAATTCATCTTGCAAACTTGTTAATTTCTAAAGGTTGGGCAAGACACACAGAAAACTTGAGCTTAAACTTTTTCTAGCTGGTTCCAATGTCAGTTATTACAGTAGGCATACAGACACGTACAGAGGGATGGAAATAAAGATATCCAATTCTGGGATACATTTTACCTAGGCAACAACATGTCAACTTATGCTATCTCTTCAAAATCTAATGACGACTTCCGTACTGAATCGCAAAGTTCAAACTCTTTAACAAAAAATCATATACTCTTAGAGAGAAGAAGAATCTAAGAAACAAAAAAGAAAAGATGTGAACCTGGCCTGCAGTATTGTTCCCATGGTTCCTATTTGTGTTGCAATCACCTGAAAAGAATTATGAACATTAGAGGCCAACCCACAAAAAAGGGAAGACGGATACCTATGAATTTATGCAGATGGGAGCCTCGGACTTACAAAATGGTGATCATCGTAACTGCAAATGACTATATCTGTTTTGTTACCCTGTAAAAGCAAAAAGTGGCTTAATTGGGGGTGTTTGGAGGACTGATTATCACAAAATACTGTATAACAGTTTCAATGCACCATTGAAAATGAACACAACAAGAAAAAGAAAATGAAGATCGAATACAATATATTACCTATAACATTATCCTGTAACATATCTACCGTATAAATATAGAAGCAAAGGAAGCTTAGATAACAGAACCACATCTAAGTTTAGGCAGATTGGGTGTAACGTATCTAGGAGAGTTGACAACTATCCACCAATTACACAGTTTCAGTCTAATTCTACACAAGTTAATTCTTACCAAGATAGATTTCAAACAAGGAATTTCAAGTTGAACAGAAAGACATAAAGCCAGATGCGCAAACGTTTCAGCTAATTCCATGACCATCAATGGTGACCATGTCCATCGATGCTTAACGGTCACCATCCACCTTAATCAACCACAGCAAAGTCATGCACTTCCTGTTCAGCTTAATAGACTGAATATAAACACGAATCAGCAGACACATCTGAAATCCGTCTGTGTATGCTAAGAAAACAGTCTTATAAGCTCACAGAAATTCACTTCATTGAATTAATCTCGAAAAGACAATCTCAATCCCAAAATTCGGGCAACCCATTAATCAGAAAGCACCAACAAGAATTCTCAGCCATAAAAGAAAGCTTCTTGCTGAGTATTAGTCCGACTAAATACATGGACTTGCTTCAAACAAGCACATAGTGTGCAAAGCAAACAGAGGATAAAACACACAAGAAATCTTACTGTACCTTAATCTCCACCGAAATTGTGGGGAACAGGGAAAGGCTGTACTAAAGTGCCCATCACTATCTTCTTCTTCTTCTTCTTCTTCTTCTTCTTCGAGTGTTTCTCTTCTGGGAGAAGGCAGTACAAGAAAGAAGAGTGAAAGCCCGATACATCAGAACCCTTGAACGAGTCAAGAATTGCTTACTCCTCGGCCCATTGGAATTATCTTCCTATTATATTAAACCAAAAATTTAAGGCATTAATTAATAAACTCAATTATTAGTCATAATAATTAAAATTAAATCATCATTAACTTAATAATATTATTTAATAATGTATATAAATATAACTTAATTATCAAAAAAATATGAAGAGACATTCTCTTTACTTGAACTTAATATCCTTTATAAGACATAAATTTACACTACTTACACGTAATTTGTGGGGGGTGAAAGAACAATTTTGTAAATGACTGTGGAGAATTTGTCTATATGATTCTATAAAATATTGTCTTCTTTCTCAACATCTGGTATATAATTTGGCCAGTTGTTATTAATGATGTCCTTTCCTCTCTTTGAATGAAGGGGCATACCTATTTGTTTCTTTCAATGAACCAACTAACCTTAACTCTAGTTGGAATCATAGTTTTTAATATTATATACTCTCTCTTCAAGAATAGGGGGCTCATAGGATGCCAATTATCAAATTAAAAGGTGGTATGTTTTCTTTTGCCTATCTTATGTGTAATCATTGGTATCGTTTAACACCTTTACTTTAGAATTTGCTTAAATGTTCATGAATATTTGGTTCTGCATTCGATTGACCAAATACTACCATTTTTTTATATAATAGCAATTGATCCATTTCACCCACAAGTTCTCCTTTTCTTTGCATAGCTTTCATAAGTTTTTTTTTTTTCATCAGAGCGTTGTACATATTCTTTACTGAAGTGATACTTAGTCCCCCTCTTTTCTTAGGTTGACATACACTACTGCAATTCACCTTTGGGACCTTCTTATTATTGTTTCGATCACTCCATATAAAGTCTTTAACCAACTTATCTATGGTCTTTATCACTCCTTTGGGGATACGTAGATGAGAGCACTAATATACATATAAATTAGATAACACCAATTGTTCCGAAGTCAGCCTTCCTTTATAAAATAGAAAATTGTTGCACTAAGATGAAAGCTTCCTTTGGAAGGATTGAACTAGTAGGGGTACAATCTGTTGGTGGGAGCTTCTTATAAGAGATTGGAACTTTAAGATATTTAAAAGCTGATTGGATTTGAGTTCTCATTATTTCAATTTATTACCTCACCTCCATCTCTGTATCTATTGACATAAAGCGGTTAAAACACATTCCTGAGATTCTTTTGAAGTCCTTTAGAGATTGTTTCAGCATTGTGATATATCTAAAGAAAGCTCTAGATAATAGCAACATGTCTTCTGTATAGGACAATTATGATATTCTTAGTTTGTCGCATCTACAATGGAACTTAAACCTTGCTTCTTTTTGGACATTGAGCATTGTGATTCTGTTTAGAATATCCATCCAAATAGCAAATAAATAAGGTGAAAAAGAATCACTTTGTCTAAGCCCTTTTCTTCCCCTGAAAATCTTAGTTGGTTCTTTACTTATCAGCACAGTTAACGACACCAAAGTTATACATTTTTTTCCATTCAACAAAGTTCATTAGGTACCCATATAGATTAGTGTATCTACTACACATCTCTAGCTTTTTATATCATATGCTTTAGAAAAATCAATTTTCTTGGCACATCCTTGGATAGATTTGGATAGATTTGTTACTGTTATAAGATTTAAAAATCTCCTATGCCAAAAATATGTTGTCACTTACACACCTTCCACTGATAAACACACCTTGCTGTGGATTTATTAAAGCCAGAGGGGTTTGGTATCTTAGGGACAAGAAATAGGTATTGTTCATTTCCTTGGGCATCCTACCCTTCTTGAAGAATTCGTTAACTGTATTGATTATCACCTGCTTAGTGTCTTTCCATGTAGCTTGCAAAAACCTAGCATTAAATCCATTTAGTCTGGGGGCTTTTTCTGGGTTAAAGAAAAATGTTGTCTCCTAATCTCTTCATTTGTAACCTTTCTACTCAAAGCTTAATGTTGGTATATTTGAACATAATCTTTAATTAAGCTTATTAGATTTAATGGAAAAGTATATACCTTCCCTGTCAAGCCTTCAATGCCCCTAAATTATTCCACTGCTTTCTATTTGATCAAATTTACATCTTTTATAGTATTACCATTGTTATCTTTAATTACAACGATCCTGTTTTAATTCCTTCTGTTATGGATTTTATTGAAAAATATTTAGAATATTTTCCCCCCTCTTACAGCTAAAGAACTCTTGCTTTCTATCTTAAATGAGAATTGTATGCATCAACTACTTCTATATATTTCAATAACTCAGCTTTCTCTCTTTCCTTGTTAACGGGGTTAGTTAGATTAGCTTCTAGATCTTCCCGACATTTCTTAAGAACCTTCATAGCTTCTCTCATATCCATCTTCATAGAGTTAGATTTTTCCCTTAACATTCCTTTAAGCCTTTCTTTAATAAATTGCAATTTCCTCATACATTGAAACAATGGGGTACCAATAACCTCCTTCTGAATTCCTTGTCTTACTACCGCAAAAATTTCTAGGTGATTGAGTAAGGAATTGAAAAATCTAAATGATGCCCTCCTTCTATATAGCTATATTCCTAAGTGTATTTCAATAGGAGAATGATTAGATAAGAGTGGACTATTGAAGGTTGCATAGCTCTCTAGTAGTTGCTTTATCCATTATTCATTAACCAAGGCTCTGTCCAGTTTCTTCTGTAATAATCCTACCCTAGATTGTTTATTATTCCAAGCGAATTGTGACCTAATGAAATTCAGGTCTAAAACTCCCAAGTTGTAATGATATTCTCCAAGTTTGACCATAGCATGCATCTTTAAAACTCCCAATTATCTCCATATATCATTTTGATGCTTATATGTTTTAAGATATGTTCAGAGGTAAGATCACAATGGATATACTAGGCTGAGAGTGTCTTATTCACCAAAGTTATAAACTTAGGATCAAAGGATACCATAAATCTACCATTAGGGTGCATTGAATGTGAAATAACTAAGTTATCAATAAATTCGCAGACTATCCAAAATAAACTTTTCCCCATGAATAAATTAGCAATCGCAAGAGCAAAACACTAAATAAAACACCGACGTTTGGTAACGCAGTTCGGCAAACTTGCCTACATCTGCGGGGCTCTCACCCAGATTAATTCTTTCACTGTAGTTCACAAAAATTACAAAGATTGATCAATCCCGTACTACTCAATCTATGTAACTAACCCACAACCTAACTTCCCGTGAAAGACTTTCATGCCCAATAACACGACTGACTCGTGTTAACCTCGTCAGAGGATTTTTCAAACTATTTCTATTTCAAAAACAAAGACAAATAAAATCAAAAATATGACAATTCCAGTTCTGAAATTTGTCACCAAGAAGCCAAGTAGCCGCACCAACATTATGTATACTGATCTATGACAAAGTCTTCATTAAGCTGAAAACATCAGTCACGTAAGTCATCCAGCAGCGTCATCAACTACATATCACCATAGAACTGCTTGCTGAAAGTAAAACTGATGGTCGTATACTGTTGCACATAGAACGCCTCACAAAAGACAACTCAATCAAAAAAAGATCAAGAGCAGAAAACGCAGCAGCCAGTTAAGCAATATTCCCTCACGGTTTCTCACACACAAAACATAGCAAAAAAAATACGCAGATCAAAAGATGCCTTACCCCTTTGTTCCACGTCATCCAAGAAGCAATGTCCCCAAATCCACATGATTACCGCAACCTCACTCAAATTGCCTTAGACAAATCCTTTTCAAATAGGGATAATCTTGGATAAGCAACCAACATTCGAAAGATATGCTGATTAAGAATTTACTTCCAATTCTAATCCACTTTCCAATTTCAACAGAATGCCCAATTACAAATTTAGGCACATCAACAAAAGTTATTAGGAAAAATCCCATGTCCAATTAAAATGCCAAAAATAAAAATAGGATATATTAAAAAATAAATCCTAACAATCTCCCCTTTTTTTTGGCATTTTTGTCTCAACAGTGGAAACTCCCCCTCAGTCCAATATCCAACACAACCAGCAACTAGCATACTAAACATAAGCACAAATCCACATCCGAACAGCATAAAAAAAATAAGAACCAACTAGTAACTTCGCAGCAGACATTGTCTCCCCCTTTGAGACAAGATGTGACAAAAAAGAAATTAAAACCCGAAGAGTGAAGGACGCGGTTCTTCAATTTGTGGACAGCATCGATAAGAGCTTGTAGACCACCTTCAATTTGCTCCAACTCAGAAACGAAGGCAGCATGTGGATTAATGGCAGAGGGATCGGAAGCATCCGAAGGGCCCGACGTAACATATGGCAAGTCCACTACCCGTGATTGCCGAAAGATCCATGAAGAGATATTCATCAGAGGAACAGGCTCCAAGACACTCGATTCGAGCCTAGGCACTCCATTGGCATACAGATATTGTGAGATTAAGCACGGAAAATATAAGAGAAAATGAGGCTTACCCTCAATAGATAACATGGAATCCACAATGAATCAGCCAAGATTAAATTGGACGCCCATGCCAATAGCATAAAGAAGCTTGGCTTGTGCCTGATATATAGTAACCACATGAGTGCTAGGCATCCAGTTGGTGATCAGCAATTTGAACAAAACAAAATATTTCTGGGTGAGCATTGATGATCGAAACACAGAGGTCGACGACCAAGCAGTAAGCTTCCCACCAGTTAAGATCAAGGCAAGTTGATCAGTGGTTATTTCCCAATCATCATCATAAAAAGAACCATCAAACACATTCTCAAATTTCAGAAACATATTTAATCGGCGAGCATCAAAACCAATAACTCTCCCCCTCACGTACACAACACCAAACGAAGCTGCATTAGGATTCAAAATATCACCAGACAAGTTAGAATAAAATTCTTTTACCAGGTCAATGTCATAATGATGAGGAAACAGAGCGGCATGAAGCAGTGACCGTTCACTAAGAAAAGTGTGTAGTCCCTGATCTCAAAATTCATCTAAGTTAATTGGACGATCCATGACAACTCCGATATCTAACAGTGAACGCCATTTGTCCTCTGCAGCGGAAGTATAAAACTTGAAGGAATGTGCTCGATCCATAGGTAATCGAGCACCCGGATGAAATCTAGGTTGACGGACTGTTTTAGAACACTTCATCTTCTACCGCTTTCTAGGAACTGGAGGAGGAACTGGTTGTGGAACTGATTTAGGCGAAGGAGGTGCATTAGACTCTGATGAGGACTCTTCAATCAAAGCTGCAATTACTCGATCAACATCAGAATCATGTTGATCAGAAACATCCGGAACATCAATAGGGACTGTTGACGAGGATCCAGCTGCTGTAAAACTTCTACCAAAATCAGGAAGAGACTACAGGCGACTAGAACGTCGCGTAGGAGTTGCTACCTTTTTATCTGAAGCAGAGTAACACACTTGTTCTTTGGTTTTCCCTATACTGCAATATTAACCAATCAAAAACAGCAACACAGGAATGCTAATACCAGTGATCTGGGAACAAATAGTGAAACCCAGCAAAGAAAATCCAAGGTCCATATATCACCACAAAATGTGCAACCCACAATCAGTCGAAATAACAATCAAAATGAGCTGAGTCTTCCAAATAACTGTATCTCAGATTCAACCCAGAACAGTGCAATATAAGGAGAGCATACAAAACAATTAAAAATACTTCCAGAAATCATGAATCCAAGAGCATAGAGTCACATCTAAACAACTCTTCAGGTGCCCAGATAATCAAACAGTTGATAAAAACCACTAGAATCAAAATAAATCTGTACCAAGTGAAAGGAGTGAGCCACGAATGTTAGAAGAGACAGCGCCACCATAGTAAAATCGTGCCCAAAGGTTGCATATCCCACAGCTTGAAAACTCAACAAAAGCTACGTACACGAAAGAAAATGTCGCAGCTTCCACCAAGGAGGACGATACACCCACGAAAAAGTCAGCACAAGGAGGATGATTCTGAGGAAGAGCCCAACATAGAGAAGGTGATGATATGAAGATAGGATGATTTCTTGAAGAGGAGAGCTAGGGAGCCGACGGTGACTTTAGAGAAATAAGTAAAATGACAAGTGATAGGAGTTAGGGATTTAAAATCCCAACAGTGGATGCAGCAACTAATTTCCCCCTTCTTTTTTTTTGAATTTCTTTTCTTTTTCCTTTTTTTTTGACAACAAATAACTAAATAAAGAGAAACATAAATCAATGAGGGAAAATACATAGCCCCAATGCTCCTCTAAGCTGCTCAAATCTTACCGCATCCAGAGGTTTTGTCAAAATGTCCGCCAATTGCTTCTCGGTATATACATGTGATAAAATCACCATTTTGCTCTCAACTAGTTCCCGAATAAAATGATGGCATAGATCAATGTGCTTCGTGCTCGAATGCTGAACATGATTCTTTAAAATATCTATCGCACTCTTATTATCACATAAAATTGTTAATTCTTTCTGATCAATCCCATAATCTTCTAACATTTGCTTCATCCAAAGTAACTGTGAGCAACAACTGCCTGCGGCTATGTATTCAGCCTCAGTAGTAGAAAGGGAGATGAAATTCTGTTTCTTACTGTACCATGAAATCAAATTGTTTCCTAAAAAGAAACAGCCTCCTGAAGTACTTTTGCGATCATTTAAGTTTTCAGCCCAATCTGCATCACTATATTCGGCTAGATAAGATGTAGAGTCCGATGTATACCAAATCCCAAAATCTGACGTTCCACTCACATATCTGAAAATTCTTTTAACAACTGTTATATGTGTTTCCTTCGGATTGGATTGATATCGAGCACATACTCCAACACTGTAACAGATATCTGGCCTACTTGCAGTCAGATACAACAAGCTACCAATCATGCTTCTATATAAGCTTTCATCGACGTTTTTCCCATTCTCATCTTTATTCAACTTCATTGAGCTACTCATTGGTGTTCGTGCATGTCTAGTGTTCTCAAGACCAAACTTTTTGATCATGTTGCGAACATATTTTGTTTGCGATATGAAGATACCATCCTTCATCTGTTTTACTTGCAAACCTAAAAAGAAGCTCAACTCACCAACCATACTCATTTCAAATTCTGACGTCATCAGTTTAACAAATTCTTCAACCATTTTTGAACGTGTAGCACTAAACACAATATCAACATAAATTTGTGCTATCATTAAATCTGATTTGCATCTTTTAATAAACAAGGTTTTGTCAACATTACCTCGTTTATACCCCTGCTTGATAAGATACTGAGTGAGTCTGTCATACCACGCCCTCGGTGCTTGTTTGAGACCATAGAGTGCTTCCTTCAACTTGTAAACATAGTCGGAATGGGCTGAATCAATAAAGCCTTTTGGTTGCTCCACAAAGACTTCTTCTTGTATGAATCCGTTCAAAAAAGCGCTCTTAACATCCATCTGGTAGAGTTTAAAGCCTTTGATACATGCTATACCCAATAATAATCTGATCGATTCAAGTCGTGCCACAGGTGCGAATGTTTCATCAAAGCCTATTCCTTCCACCTGAGAGTACCCTTGAGCTACTAGTCGTGCTTTGTTCCTGGTGACATTCCCTTTTTCGTCTGTTTTATTCCGAAACACCCATTTTGTACCAATCACATTAGTAGCTGGTGGTCTTGGCACAAGTTCCCATACATCATTCCATACAAATTGCATCAACTCTTCTTGCATAGCTGATGTCTAGTACTCATCTTGTAATGCTTCTTTTACATTTCTTGGTTCAAGTGAGGAAGTATAGCATAAGTACCCTGTAAGCTCTCTGTAGTTAACCCTTTTTCTCTCTCTTATACTTGTTCTTTCGCCCAAATCACCTACAACATTTTCTTCTGATTGGTTTCTTCGGGTTTGAGATGAAAAGCCCCAGTTTAGATTGTCTTCTAGTGATTTGGCTTCATCATCATCTGAAGTAACTGAAATTTCTCCTGGTTCTGTAGTTACTTCCTTAACAGTAACTAACAAGAAGTCACTTTCTGCAGCTGTCTCTTTTGCAGCAACTTGCTGCACCTCATTTTTTGCTGTCATATTTTCTGCATCAATCAACTTCAGATCTGGAATTTTTTTATCATTAGCCACATGATCACTCATCAAGGATTCATCATATATCACAACATTGATGGATTCTTGCACTTTTTTGTTCTTTGGTTGTACACTCTATAGGCTTTACTATAAGTTGAGTATCCAATAAACTCTCCTTCATCACTTTTGCTTTCAAACTTCCCAAGTTGCTCAGGGTCTTGAAGAATATAACACTTACTTCCAAAGATGTGAAAGTAGCTCACATCTGGTCTCTTTCCTCTCCAAAGCTCATATGATGTTTTGTTTAGAAAATTTCGAAGATACACTCTATTGCATATGTAACAAGCTGTGTTTACCGCTTCAGCTCAAAATCTCAAAGACATTTTGCTCCCATTCAACATAGATCTAGCTATTTCTTGAAGTGTTCTATTTTTCCTCTCCGCAACTCCATTTTGCTGTGGAGTTTTAGGTGCTGAAAATTCTTGTGAGATGCCAAATTCATTGCAAAACTCATTGAAGCTTGCATTTTCAAATTCTCTTCCGTGATCTGATCGAACTCTCAATATGGTCAGATTTTTCTGATTCATAACCTGCACACATAAACTTCGAAAGGCCTTAAAAGCATCTAATTTTTCTTTCAAAAACGCCACCCATGTGTATCTTGAATAGTCATCCACACAAGTCAAGAAGTATTTCATTCCACCAATGCTCTCATGTTGTGTCAGACCCACAAGATCTAAATGAAGCAACTCAAGTATACGAGATGAAGTAACATATCTGACCTTTTTAAGTGATGTTCACTGTTGTTTTCCCATTTGACATGCACTGCACACTGCTGTCCTTTCTTTGTTCATTTTGGCTAAACCTCTCACAACCTCCATTTTTGTCAATTTACTTATGAGATCAAAGTTCACGTGCCCAAGCCGTTGATGCCACAACTCAATATTATTTTCATGAGTAGCTGATTTGCATGTACTTATGACTTACAACATGTAACAATTGTCAGTTGATCGCTTGCCGCTCACAATGCATTCACCTTGTTCAGTGAGTACCCTGCATTCATCACTTGTAAATTTAACTAGCAACCCATCATCACATAATTGGCTTATACTTACCAGATTTGCTTTCAACCTATCAACATGAAGCACATTCTTGAGAGGAGGCAAACCATCAACGCACAAAATTCCTTTGCCTATTACGGAAGCTCTCTTTTCATCTCCGAATGTCACATGACCATCCATACAAGATTGATAATCAGTCAAGTATGTCTTTTCCCCTATCATATGACGTGAACACCCATTATCAAAATACCAGCCATGTTGTAATGATGCCTTCATCGATGTACATGCTACTAAGGCTTGCAATTCACTTCTTTTTACCCATGAATATCTGGACGCTGAAGGTTGATGTTGAAATGATTGTGAGTTATGCATACCTTTTCTTCCTTGCTTTCTTTCAAACAACATTTGTAGCAGCTGATAACATCTTGGCCTTATGTGTCCAACCATCCCACAAAAATGACATGTGGGTATGAATCTTCTACCCTTTTTCGGTCCTTCCATCTCTTGGGTTGATCTGAACATGGCAACGTTTTCTTGGCTAACTTTTGAAGACTCTCCTTTGTATCCAATACCTTCGAAGTTTCCTTTAGCCTTACCGGTTTCAATCAACTCGTTTAGTTTCTCCGTGCCTCCATTCAACATCCTCAATCCCTTCTCAGTACTAACTAATTTCATTCTCGCGTCTCCAAGCTCATCTGAGGTCATTGCTAGCTTCTTTTCCAATTCTCGTATAGTATTCTTCAAACTAAGATTCTCTTCTTTCAAACTCTCATTCTTTTTCTGCATTTTCAACCATTTCTCATACAAGGCTTTGTAGTTCTTATGGGTATTCCCAACTTCATCATTATAGCTGCTTCTGTCACTGTCATAGTCTAAAATTGAATTCTGGGCTGAACTGATTCTTAACTTTTCAAGTCTTCTCCATGTTCTGCTGTCAGTTACTTTCTTCTCAGTTACTGCTAGACAAGTAACTTGACTTTTACTGTGTAATGCAACTAGTGCTGCATTGTTTGTCATTTCTTCCTCACTACCAAAATCACTTTCAGAATCATTTTCACTCCAGGTTGTGGTGAAAGACTTTCCTCTTTGTTTCTTCAATGTGTTGGCACAATCGGATTGAATGTGACCAAACCCCTGACACTTAATCCTTCTTGCTTTCCGTTCACCTTTTTGTGCTCTGACTTGTTGTATTGGATTGTTATTAGATGAACTCCCACCAAATTGTCTAGAATCAGATCTTTCTTTCTTCATTCTTTTCAACCATTTACCGAAATTTCGAGTGAGTAAGATCATATCTTCATTCTCATCTAACTCATCTTCAACATTACTCACATTCTTTCCGGTTTCCACCTGTTATGCCAATCCTTTGCTTATTTCTTGTTTTCCCCTCAAAAGATTCATCTCAAAATTTGTGAGAATCCCGATAACTTTCTCCAATGACAAATTATCAATATCATGAGCCTCCTCTATTGCTGCAATTTTTGGAATGAATCTCGGTGGCAATGATCTCAATGTCTTCTTCACCAGTTTCACAATAGAGTGCTTCTTTCCCAATTGATGAGCTTGATTCGTAATATCTCTCAATTTTTCATGAAATTCTCCGATTTTCTCATGCTCTTCCATCTTCAATTCCTCGAACCGCACAGCTAACATTTGTAGTTTTGAAGATATCACAGATTTTGATCCTTCATGAATGGTTTGCAAAACCTCCCATGCTTCTTTTGCTGTTTCACACGCCGAAATCATGGAGAAGCGCCCTTCATCAACGGCACTAAATATCGCATGCATCGCTTGTGAATTCCCCAGTGCACCTTCTTCTTCCACTCTTGTCCATTCAGATGGATCTTTTTGAACTTCCTCTCCTTTATCATCAATGATCATAGGATGTGTCCAACCATGTACTACTGAATGCCAGGCTCTCTTACTCTGAGCTTGAATAAAGAATTTCATCCGGGATTTCCATGATGGATAATTTGATCTATCCAATAACGGAGGTCTGGTGATTGATGCACCCTCTCTCGTAGCCATATATGCGAATCTCGGATCTGCACCAACTTGCTACCAACTTCTGAACTGGTGACCCGCTCTGATACCAATTGAAATAACTAAGTTATCAATAAATTCGCAGACTATCCAAAATAAACTTTTCTGCACAATAAATTAGCAATCGCAAGAGCAAAACACCAAATAAAACACCGACGTTTGGTAACGCAGTTCGGCAAACTTGCCTACGTCTGTGGGGCCCTCACCCATATTAATTTCTTCCACTGTAGTTCACAAAAATTACAAAGATTGATCAATCCCGTACAACTCAATCTATGTAACTAACCCACAACCTAACTACCCGTGAAAGACTTTCACGCCCAATAACATGACCGACTCGTGTTAATCTCGTCAAAGTATTTTTCAAACTATTTCTACTTCAAAAACAAAGACAAATAAAATCAAGAATATGACAATTCCAGTTCTAAAATTTGTCACCAAGAAGCCAAGTAGCCGCACCAACAGTATGTATATTGATCTATGACAAAGTCTTCATTAAGCTAAAAACATCAGTCACGTAAGTCATCCAGCAGCGTCATCAACTACATATCACCATAGAACTGCTTGTTGAAAGTAAAACTGATGGTCGTATACTGTTGCACATAGAACGCCTCACAAAAGACAACTTAATCATAAAAAGATCAAGAGCAGAAAACGCAGCAGCCAGTTAAGCAATATTCCCTCACGGTTTCTCACACACAAAACATAGCAAAAAAATACGTAGATCAAAAGATGCCCTACCCCTTTGTTCCACGTCAGCCAAGAAGCAATGTCCCCAAATCCACATGATTCACGTAACCTCACTCAAATTGCCTTAGACAAATCCTTTTCAAATAGGGATAATCTTGGATAAGCAACCAACATCCGAAAGATATGCTGATTAAGAATTTACTTCCAATTCTAATCCACTTTCCAATTTCAACAGAATGCCTAATTACAAATTTAGGCACATCAACAAAAGTTATTAGGAAAAATCCCATGTCAAATTAAAATGCCAAAAATAAAAATAGGATATAATAAAAAATAAATCCTAACATAATGATTACTAATTATTGTCCAATTATTCTCTAAAAATCAGAGTCCATTAATCATTTTCTCTTGCTTTATTTTGGTCTCTACGAGGCCACCAAGATAAGGTCTATAAAGGGGGCCTATAAAAGGAGAAGTAGTCCTTTAAAATTTTCTTTTTATTTGGGGAATTAAGACCCCTCACATTCCATACTAACGAATTCATCATGCCTTTATGGCACTATTTTTTTTTCTCTTTGACTTCCTATTTGATTTGCTAGTGCCAAAAATAGCCAAGTTACTGGCTGCTTCCACCATCTGATTCTCTTTATACATTATTCACTATTTCTTCATCTTTTCTTTCACCCCCAGTTTATACAAAAGAGTTGGCTACCTTCCGCTAGTCACCTAGGGGGCCTTTAGTTCCATTAGCCTCACCATATATGATCTTAGGAGTTCCTTCAGATCTTTCCTCTTTTACATCTGTTTCCTTTCTTTGTTATTCTCTTTCTTCCTTCTCCTTCATCGTTACCTAACTGTTGCTTCCCTAATTATTAGACTCATTGTGATTCTCCTCATTTTCTTGCCCATATCTTCCTTCAATATGTATTTCAGTACTTGAATCTGAGCTAGCCTTATGTATCTCCTTAAACACATCTCTCACCCTCATTCTTAGGTTTCCACACCTTCATTGTCCCTTTATTCATTGGTTTCTAAGGGTAAGTCACCCTAATTTCATCCTCCACCACCATGTCACTCTCCTTATATCTCATAATTTTCACCATCTAAAGTAGCTCCTTTTCTAGTCCAAACTTCACACAAACTCTGTCAAAACTTATCCTCCTCACTACAACAATTTTCTAGTCTAAAGTCATAGGTCTACCAATAGAACTGGTTATATGGCTCAATCCCACGGCTGACCAACTCTCAAATGGTAATTTATGTATATTAGCCCATACTGGTAGAGTAACCAATTTGTTTCTATAAAGAGAAATCCCAAGTCTCCATCTCTTAACTATTATAGGTTTACCATACATATGCCATAAGCCTAAATCGGTTACCTTCTGTGTCATTTCCTCAAATCTAAATCTGAATACGTAGAACTCATCTTCTCTAACTAAAGTGTTCACCAAACCAAATCTCTTCCACATTTGGTTGGCCCATCCTTGGACCATCGAGAAAGCTGACCTTTTATCTGCAAAGAAACTTGTAACAACCGCTTGCCACTCTTTGCTCCATTAAAGTACTTTAATAGGTGGTAAAATAGGCACATAACCAAGAAGTTATATATGTTGTAGCTTCCTAAGTAGATATGGGTCATCTACCTTTTTGGACTAAGTTTGCTTTGACACATTTTCTATTGTTATTGCAGGTGAATAACACAGCTTCTTGGCTCCTAATAGTGAAGGGAAATTTGTCTTCTCAAGGTTGCTAGCTCACAACTCAAAGGAGGGGTAAGGATTGGGTATCGATAGAGTTATTGAAGATGTTGGATGGTCAATGTCTGGAAGTTTCAGGCTTCTTGTTTATGGATCCAACTATGAATCCAGGGAAAGTGGTGTATGGGATATAGGAGGAGTAGCCATTTAGTTACCTAGTTAAAATATCAAGCGGGATATAAGATGATAGGGTGGGCTTCTTTTTTTTGGTAAAGGATTATAGAGGTATGGTAGGAGGGGATTTAGTAGAGATGACAGTGGGCTGACCCACGAGCCTAAATTTAGGTGTTTTTAACGGGTCATCGTTTGCTTGGAAGAGTTAGGTCTTGAGTAAGTTTTTAAAAATTATTAAAAAAAATTAGCGAGACCGACCCATTGTTATCCCTAAGTTTTAAAGAGATGTTAGAGCATCTTTCTCATCAACTTTTATATTTGATATTCATGCACAATTGGTAAGTTTGTATTTTACTTACACAATTGGTAAGTTCATAATTGTTTTTTTTTCATTTTTCTTAGTTCTCTTCTCTTACAAGTTTGGGAGACTCCTCTCCTCCAACATTAAGTTATCGATGATATCAACTATTGCTTATAAACTTACGGAGTTCAAAACAAGTAATTAATCTAAGTCTCAACCATCGGTTCTTTCACTTAGGAGTAGATGAAACTCAATCAACTAAAATTAGAAACTTAGGATCAAAGGCTACCATAATTCTACCATTAGGGTGGGCTGAATGATTACAAATTATTGTCCAATTATTCTCCAAAAATCCGAGTCCATTCACCATGTTCTCGTGCTTTATTTTGGTCTATACGACTCCAATAAGATAAGGTCTATAAAGGGGGTCTACAAAGCGAGATGTAGTCCTTTAAAAATTTCTTTTTATTCGGGGAACTAAGACCCCTCACATTCCATACTAACGAATCCATCATGCCTTTATGACACCAAATTTTTTCTCTTTGAATTCCTATTTGATTTTCTAATGCCATAAATAGCCCAAGTTACTTCCTTCTTCCTCCATCTTATTCTCTTTATCCTCTACATTATTCACTATTTCTTGATCTTTTCTTTCACCTCCAGTTTATACAGAAGAGTTGGCCACCTTCCCCTGGTCAGCTAGGAGGCCTTTAGTTCCACTAGCCTCACCGTATATAATCTTAGGAGTTCCTTTGCATCTTTCCTCTTCTACATCTGTTTCCTTTCTTTGTTATTATCTTTCTTCCTTCTCCTTCATCGTTACCTGACTGTTGCTTCCCTGATTATTGCACTCATTGTGATTCTCCTCATTTCCTTGCCTAGATCTTCCTTCAAATTATATTTCAGTACTTGAATCTAAGCTAGCCTTATCTATCTCCTTAAACACTTCTCTCACCCTCATTCTTAGGTTTCCACACCTTCATTGTTCGTTTACTCTCCCTATATCTCATAAGTTTCACTATCTCAAGTAGCTCCTTTTCTAGTCCAAACTGCATACAAAGTCTATCAAAACATACCCTCCTCACTACAACAGTTGTTGAATATGTGACTTTGAAACAGTCAAAGATATTATTAGAGATATTATTGAGATAGACATCAAATAAATTAGATTTTATTCTATATTGATTTAGATTAGATGTTATCTTATTTTTG
>JANTNU010100268.1:0-16945 GCA_024752395.1 Erythroxylum havanense
GCATGTGTAGAATGTATGTGTATATGTTTGAATTGTGTTATGTATGGATGTTGGGATCGGGTCCGACGTTTCGGGTAGCTCGTCGCGGGCACAACCGAGGGGCCACCTCGGGAACAGGGTTCCGGGGCCCGGGCTCAACATTTGTAAATTTGTTAAATAATTTGTAAATTATTATATAAAGTATTGATGTTGATGTATACTAATAAGGTGATCATAAAGCATGAAAAGGAGGGTTCTATATAATTTTCTTCATTTAACTACAAATGAAGAAAATTCATGTTAATGGTGGGTTCTCTTTTATCCAAAAAGTGCCAAAATTGATATTGACAAGTGAAACTTGTGTATAATATGATTATTAATAAGATAAGGGCATGACAATTTTTAAAATTATCAGTTATAAGTAAGACTGCGTATTACTGAATCTCTCCAGATCTCGCGTATATTATTACTGCGGAGCCTGACAATTCATAAATTAACCCACTAAAGATTTTAAATTTTATGATTTGATCCTTGATCAATTGTGATTGCTACTTGTGTTGTGTCATGTTACGGGGCTTTGAAATTTTATTTCTAAGTCCATAAAAAGTTCAGCAATTAAAGAAAGCTGGCAAACTAGGCCCATTGGACATTTTTTTAAAAAAAACAAACAAGGTTATTTGAATTCTCACACTACAAGAAAATTACGGATTTCTGATGACGAAAAATTATTGATGGAAACAAAACCGTCACAAATTTGCGATGGAAAATCATATTTCGTTGGTAAAATTGTGTAAAAATCGTATTCCGTCGATAAAATTGTGTAATTTGCATAAGACAAAATATCTGTAGGTAGAGCTGGATGAGAAATTATCCAGGAAATTTTTGCGATAGAATATAGTGACGGAGTAGGAATATCTATCAGTAAAAGAGGCGCGAACAATATCTTCAAAATAATCACCGTCATTTACCGACAGATGTGTATTCCGTCGGTAAATTTGAAAGTTAAACGTTGCCGTTTGCTACGACTGCAACGTTTTTAAGAAAAAGTTAACGAATCGGGGTGTACCGATAGAAGTATATTATGTCGGTAAAATTAAATTGAAACGACCCCATTAACATCCTTCGGAAGTTTACTAAAATCGAAAATGACATCGTTACAAGACGATGTCATTTTCGTTAAACGTTGCCCACTTACCACGACCTGCCCCCCCACCCGGTCCTCATTTTCACCTGCTTTATTTTTTCTCTGTAGCCGTTGTTGTCGCGCCGTCAATTCCTTCTCGCCACCGTGGGTTTGTTTTCGTTCTGCATCTTCGTTCCTTTTTCCTTCTCGTCGTCGGTTGCGTTCTGTGTTTGTGGTGCTGTGCTCATTTGTGCATTCCTTCTCGTCACCATTCGTTCTATTCATCTCCACGTTTGTGGACTTGCTATGCTCAAAGCTCAATTGACTTCTGCACGTAAGTCATTAAAGAAAATTTCTTGCTTGTTCTATCCGTATTCATGGTATTTTTTCTGGGTTTTGGATTTGACTTCTTCTTTGCCCTCTTTCTCTCATATTCGGTTGTATGGATTTATCCATATCTTGGACAACTGAACTCGGTATTGACTGTAGGAAGGTTGAAGCTTTAAGCTTTGTTAGTAAATTAGTTCGTTGGGTTCCTTTTTAATTGTTAGTTGTTTCTATTTTGAAACAGTTCTTGAATTCTGATTCTGGTAATGGAATCTATAGATGTTTATAGTGAAAGACAAGATCCCATTTAGGCATTTCTTTGTTTTTGTCAATTGTTGTTTCTGTTAATTGATTAGATGGTGAATGACTTTTGTTGTCTCTTTAATCCTGACAAGTGTATTTTCTCTTCTATTGTAAACTTTGTGGGTTAGTACATATGCAGGAAGTGAACTATGGGTGGTCATTTATCCTTTTTCTAGATCAAGGTTGTGTTTACAAAAGAGAAATTGTTGAAGTAGAGATTAGGTTGGATTAATAAGGATTGTGTTGTCTCTATTCCAATGAAGAGACTATATTAGTTAAACCCCTCCAAATGACTTAACAACTCCAAAAGCTTGTCTTGTTCGATAGAAAGATAATTTCTTCTTCTAGTCATGCAACCTTTAAGAAATGTTAACAATTGAGAATTCTTAAAGAATTGTTGTACATACTTAGTTTGAACATTTTTGCATGAAGCTCACGACAAGCCAAAGGTTTAGTAAAACAATCAATTAATTGATCATATGATGAAATAGACACCAACTTAAAGATTCCATTTTGCACTCTCTCTAATCATATGATAATTAATTTTAATATGTGTTGATCATTCATAAAGAATGGGTTGTGAGCTAGATAGAGTCTTGACCTATTATCATAAGATAAAATGGGAATGGAGATGAAAGTAACTCTTACATCCTAAAAACAATTAAAAAAATCCACTAAATTTAACAGGTAGTTGATGGTGGGGCTTGTGTTATGCTTTTGAGGAGGATCTAGACATTGTAAGTTACTTCTTTGATTTATGGGATATTAATGACTTTCCTAAAAAAAAGATATAATACCTAATAATTAGTCATCTATTAAACGGGCAAGAAGCTCAATCAAACTTGGAAATCCTTTAAGCCATATTTCTAAGTTATAAGCAAATAATGACCTTTATCTTACACTACCTTTTAGATACCATAGTATTCATTACATAACCTTGAAATGTTAATTGGAAAAATATAAGAATTAGAAGAGCTGCTACATTGAATGACACATATAAAGGCAAATATAATAACCTGTTTATAAGTTTCTTATATATTGAAACATTAATACTTAGCTCACCATCATTCGTGGTTAACTTAGTTATGGACATTGATTTACATTCTAAGAATATGATTTCTTTAAGTAACTCAAGGGTGTATTTTTGGTGAAATAAAGTTATGCTAATTGTTATTCTATTTACTTCTAGACTAAGGAAGTAATGTAAAGATCCTAAATCCTTAATCTTTTTAAAAAAATGCAAGTAAGATTTGAATTCAATGATATAACCTTCATTATTACTACTAATAAGAATATCATATACATAAGATAAAACTATTAAGAATACTAATATGCCAAACCTGGTAAATGAGGAATGGTTAGCTTTAGCCTATACAAATCCTTGAGAGAGTAAGACATGATAATTTAGAGAACAACTTCCTACTTGCTTGTTTGAGACTATATAAGACTTGATTAGTTTGCACCTTTGAAATGTTTTTCCTTCTTTTAGGCCTAAAGATATTTGCATATATACCTCTTCCTCTAATTTCCTATGTAAAAATGCATTATTCATATCTAATCGATGCAAACTCCAATTAAAAATTATCAAGTTAACTAATAGTACTATAATTGTACTTATTATAACTACTGGTGAGAATGTGTGTGTGTGTGTGTGTGTGTAGTCTATTCCAAATTGATTAGTAAAGCCTTTTTGTAGTTAGTTTAGCTCTGCACCTCTCTACTAGATCATCAGCCTTAAACTCGATTCTAAGTATCCATTTATAACCAATTGATGTCTTGCTAAATTGTAAGTTAATAATTCCTCAATTTTTGTTATCTAATAAAGCATTTAACTCCTACTTAATAGCTCCCAATAAGAATGATTGTTTGCTTCTCTAAAAATAGGATGATCAATTATATAACTAATGGCCATGGACAATGTTAATTGCTCATCTAAAAGTGTAGAATAATCAAAAACATATTCCAATATATGAGGCCATTTTAAATAAAAATAGCTAGATCGGCTAATGATGGTTTAGTAGTAATGATGAGCTAATGAAGATAATCTTAAAGATAAGTAGACACTCTTATAGTCCTTTATAAGCCCCCTCATTTAAGAATGTGAGTAAAGGGTATGTCAGCTCATTCTATTTGTGTACTTGGTTTAATTTCGGTATTTGTTTGCTGTTTGAGCTTCTCATTTGAACTTCCTGCATTTTTAATATAAATGGCCTGTACCAACTAAAACTTGTTTGTGGTATGAACTTCGGTTTATTAATGAATTAATATAGGATGAGTTTGACTTATATTATAGTTTGAAATAAAGTCTTAATTATGTCAATCCATTATTTCATTGATGCTCTCTGAAATGATTAGGTTGTTTTTAGTTTTTATGTGCGAATTTTTACACGCATCTTTTTTAATATAATAAGAACTTACTTCTAAACATATTAGATAATTTGTATATGTTACAATAATTTATTAAAATAAGTATTCATATTTTTATAATATGAATACTTATTTTATTTGGCAGTAGTACATATTTAATATTGGTTAAATATCAAATTTCTAACATTAATTCTCTTCTATCATATATGATTACAAACAAAAAAATAGATCTTCAGTTTAAAAATAATTTTGATCTTAACCCATAAACCTTATCCTATAACCCGTGATGGAGCTCCCATGAGGCTTATTGGTGAAAAATACCACAAGCGTAGGACTCACAACGAGAACTTGTTCTCTTGATTCACAAGTCTTATCTTAGATGTTTTGTAATGTAGCGCCCCCTTACTGCAGGGTACGCACCAGGTCGCCCGTGGGTGGTCCGACGCGTGTCCCGCAATAAGGGTGCACTACTTTCGATCATTTTTATAATCCACATGGCATCAATACAATAAAATCCACAATGAAAATCACTAAATTTTAAAAACCAAAAGGCCTTTCTCAATTCATAATATCAATCAGAAATATAGACAAGTCTATCAGTTCCCTACAGTCTAAATACAATATTTCAAAAAGGAAACTGATACAAAAGTCTATACTATGTCATCCCCAAAAATCAATCCCAGCTGACCGACCTGTATGCCATCGCTTCTCTCGCCAATGCGCTCACGCGGCAGGAAAAGTCTAACCCCAGAGTTAGGAGTCTAATCTATTAGTCCTGAAAAATAAATGCAATTTTGGGTGAGTTAGCAAACTCAATGAGAAACCATCATCGATGGTTCACTCAATTCATGCATTATGCAAATTGCGTACAGCCCATCACAGTAACATTCAAAATATCACATAGCAGTTTACAATTTCTCATACCATCACAGAATTCAGTAATTATCACAAATCAGTTATCACACTTGTATGCAATGCATATGTGACTCTTTTCCAGTTTATTTCAGTGTTGTGACTAAGCGCTTATTCAGTGACAGTGTTCAGTAGACGCATCTAGGGAGTAGGAGAGCCCTCATGCAGGATACACTAACTCCCCTCGAGCTCGAGGCTCGGTTCAGTAACAGTGTTCGAGCTTAAAGCTCTTTTCAGTAATAATAGTGACTCAGGTCACAATGTTCATTATCTGTTCATGCATTTATGTATGAAATGCATATGTCCAATAATTCACAGTCATATGGCTATAAAAGCCCATTTAACACAGTTTCCCATAATCACGTATCAGTGAAATCCAATTTATCAAAAGCATGCATTTCGATTCTAATCATTCACGTATTCATGCAATTCACATTGGCAAACAGTTCACACAAAGCATTTAACAATTAGAAATTGAGGAACCTACTAGGTTACTCACCTGTAACTTCTGAGCTACTGCCTGGAAGTCCCAGCAATATCCGTGGAATGACGATCCAACGGTGCCTCTATAACAGTTAAAGAATTACCCATTACTAGATGCTCGATCAAAACAATTCAATGATGCACATGTCTTAATGAATTTATGTACAATGCATGTTCAGGATTTTCCGGCGCTAAAACCCAATTCTGCTATCTCTTGCCTCATAACCAAAATTCACTATTCACTAGATCAATAGTACCTATTGATTTCATAAATCTCCAATTTAATCTCCAATTATCAAAAAGCTATCCTTAAGTTACAATAGGAACTATAATCGACTTTCTTTCTAAGATCGAGACCATACTAAATCAAATTCTAACTTTCATTCAGTTCCTCAATTTTAGACCTCTTTCTCTAGTTCATAACGGATCAAGAATCACCTCAATTGGAGGCCTATACCATAAGTTATGCCTCATAAATTGAAACACATCCAATCAGAATTTTGTCCCTCGCCGCGGTCCCAAATCCCTCGCCGCGGCGTATAACAGGTCGCTCGCCGCGATGTCTCGCCCTACTCGTCGCGGCGAGTACTCATTTACTCGTCGCGGCGAGGCCACTCTTCAGACGTCGCGACATGCGGGCTCCACCGTCTTCTCCGATCGACTATTTCACCATTTCTCTCTCTAAAAACCAGCATTAACTCACTCTAACTACCCTATCTATCACATTAAACACCATAAATGCAACAAACAACAATAAATAACAACATTAAACCATTAAACTTACCAATCAAGCCTTTAAATCCTCAAACCCTAAAATCTTCGAAAATCACCTCCAACCTCTAACAACCACGGTGATCTCCCATAGCCACACCAAACATCAACATCTCTAAGATTTCTAGCTGATCTTCAACCACAATGAAGGAGAAATACACAAGAATCTCTAAGGGGGAAAAATCGAAATCGTCGAAGGGTAGAGGAAGGAGAAAGAAAAGTTAGCCTTAGGTTTTTTCCAAGTTTAACAAAGAGAAATTTAAACTTAGGACAATTTAAAGGGTTGATCTTAACCTATAACTCATAAGACATAAGTCCTCAAATTCATTTAATTTTAGTCTCTAAATTTCAATGGCTAAACATTTTTATTCCTAACAGCATAAATCTAAATTTCCATGCCATTGCCAATCAATTTTGGGACCGGAATCTAATTCATCAGTCTCTAAGTCATTTTTTCGGTCCGGACCCATAACTCTAAAATTTCCAGAAAATTCCTATAAATCCTAAAAAATATAAAACACAAGATTCTATAATCCAATTTCAATTTTCATGGCCCTACAATTCAATTCTCACTCCAATTCAACTATACAAACCCAATTATTCCTAATTTCTCAATCAAATCACAATTAAATGCCGAAAAATGCCATGAATGCATGTACCTATAAATGCATGTGCAATTAACTCATTCTTCTGTAATTAGAGGTCAATGGATGCTCAATTTATAAAATGCAGTATGAATCCTATCCTATCCCAATTACCAATATGCCCATCACATCGGTAACGGGATGTTACATGTAATCTTTAGCAAACATGAATGATATTAACTATGGAATCACTGTTTTAAATTAACAGTTTTGCATAAATGAGTAACGTTGATAGATCTTGGATGTATAGACGATTAACACCTGATGGTTTCATTAATCCTGAGTTTGTTGGGGGAGTTGAAGCTTTTATTCATTAAACATGTTCTCAACCTGCATATATGGATGGGCCAATGATCAGATGTCCATGTAAAAAGTGCAAACATATTCGTTTCCTTCCTACTCATGAAGTGTATGGGCATTTGCTGAGAAAAGAGTTTGTCCCCAATTATTTTGAGTAGACACGACATGGGGAACCATTGATTTATAGCACCTCAAGGGATACTCAAGTACAATCGTTTGTGAACTTAAATGAGTTTGAAGGGGGGATTGGAATTAGAAAAAATTATGTGGATGGAAATGAAAATCCTTACATGCAAATGGTTTATGATACAGTTAGTTATACCTTTGAGGAAAATATGGAAAATCTTGAAGAAGAACCAAACCCATATGTAAAACAGTTTTTTGACTTACTACAGTCAGCTGATGACATGTATGCCTATGGAGGCAGGAGTGATGTCACAACAGTCTATAAAGGATTAAGAAATCAATTGTTTTGGAAAATTTGTCAATTCTACAAACCTCGTCTGGACATTCACGCATGCATGTCGTAATAAATTTGGTTCGTTTAACGATTTTGTAATCTGACAATATCTAAGTTCTATACGGATTGTGTTTTAGGTAAACTGTTTCGTACTGGCAGTTCATCTGGAGAGTTTGTCTTCCATACTAAATCTGACGACTCATTCATTGTATCATTTACAAGTTTAGTTATAACGGAAATGTTGTTGCAAGAAGGTGTTAAAAACCCTACACCTGAGGGAAGAAGTATCATTGTTTCAATTAGTGTGTTCAAACATGTCAGGACCCTTCTCGGGAATCCAGACATCAGGGACTTATTTACCTTTACCGACTCTCATGTTACTTGGAATCCAAGAAAATAATTATATCATTGTCATTTATCGATGCAATACACTGGACTCAGCTCTAAAATTCATTTATTGTTGTATCTGTAATAATTTGTCAAACAACCTCCCCACTAGTTAGGGGTTAAGTTGCGTCGTATTGAGTGTGGACTGTTATTGTTCTTATTCTATGACTGTAACAATTGTTAACCTTATAATTCAAAGTTTCTAAATGGAGATGATATTCAACAAGTCGCCTTATTTCCTTTTGCATATATTGTGTAAAATATTGATTTCAAATTCTTGTATTTTTATAAAATTCAATAAACAATGAATTTCAGATAGAAATATGCCACCAAAGAGACAACATGATATAATGTGGCTCAGGTTCATATGCACGTTCGGAGGTACTTACTGTGAAGGTGAACCATCACAATCTACAGCTGCAATTGAATCATCTCCTCCCCCTCAAAGGCCTACAATTGCAGATGACGCATCACCTGTTGTTCCTCATGCTGCACCATCCACCACGCTTACATCATCCACTACCCCTATATCGGATGAAGAAGACGGCCGCCAACTGAAAGCTGATGGACCTGATGGAAGAACGTAAATAACAATTGTCAATAATCTATAAGTGAAATTACATGAAACACTATATGTTTTTAATTAAGTTGTAAGTTTAAATTTTTGCAAATGGTATAAAATTATTTGTTCTTATATTAGGTTGATCCTATTTGGACCCTGTTCCAGAAATATGACATGTAAATTTAAGGAGAGGATTGATCTTGAGGGTTATGTATGGAAGAATATCTCTCAGGTCACAAAGGCATTTTACTTTTAGGAGTTTGAGGTACAATAAAAAAATTATGTTCTTTTTTAAATTGATTTGTATACATATGTTTGATAAATATTATTACATTATAAGTATTTATCAAAAATTTTTCCCTTTATTTCATAAAGAATTTTTCTGAGATTCTAATTTCGACGCGGTCATACATAATTTATAGAAAAGACGAGCACGTACACGTTATTATGACTTTATTGGTGCGGTACACAAGACTGGTGTATGACCGCTTTATATTTCTGAGCAAATATGGAGTCGTTGGTAGGAGTATTGGACATCACCTGAGGCAATGCCCATCTCTGAGCGTAACTCAATCAACAGACGTGGAGGACCGAGGGAAGAGAGTCTTCCCGTACATACGGGATGATCAATTACCCACCACGAGCATGCAAAGAGACTTTTAAGTAAACTTTACACTTATATTCTAATTGTTTTAATTTGATGTATTTCAATTTAAATTGATATGTGAATGTTGGATTGAAAATATGTGTATTATAGATAATGATAATGGTATAAATGTCTGGTGCCATATATGGTTGTGTTGAGTTATTTTCTTTGTTCAACAGGTGGTAAACATTATAAAAATAGAGGAAACTCTGCCAAAATTTTTATAAATTCTAGATCACTTATAACATTTTATTCTTATGCAGGAAAAGTCACTGGGCATGAGGCCTACAATTTGTTAACTGTTTTTGCACACTCACACCAAGAAGCATGACTGTGTGACATTCGTCAACACCCGCTATAGAGAACTGAATGTAAGTGAAATTTATGCTTTAATATTAATTCTTAATAATTATCACTTACTAATATAAACATTGCCTCCTAATAGGATCAAATATAAGAAAGCATTCAGTGGTAGTCTCAGCACGAATAATCTGTTGATGAGAGTCAAACATATCTTGATGCAGTGGGGTGTAGGGATCGTCGTAGAAGAATCTTCGGGCTAGGTTTATTTGCAAACACATGTTATTTGCAATCCTCCACGTCCAGTACATCAACATCTAGTAGACGGTCGCAAACCAATGAAGTCAATCGGCTTCGAACCACAGTGGAGACATTGATGGACTACATAGCTTAGCTGAGACATGAGGTGGATGAGTTGAAGGCGAGGGATAGCACCTCAGAGCACCTGTGGTCACCAGGATAATAGGATTATTGTAGTCATTTGCTTTGAATTACAAAGAGTTATTATGTACACTGTAATATTTTTATTATCAATTAAGATAATTTTAACTTTATATAATCAATCAATTTTCTGTTTAAACAAATTAAATATATAAACAATCAAAATATTATGCACAGATAATTCATAACTATTGAAATTATGAATTAATTATAAGATTATGAAAAAAAAATGTCAGATTTAAAAAAAGTCTTTTAATTTTCTTTACTAACGGAAAATAAAAGTCCGACGGTAAAATGCATTATATTTACCGACGGACCACCACAAATTGTCGGTAAAATGTATGATATTTATCGATGATTACTCCTCGTTCCATCGGTAATTAAGGATTTTCTGAGCTACAGTTTACCGACGGTCAATCATAATCGTCGGAATATCACCAACGAAATAACTAGTACCATCGGAAAATGTTCCAACGAAATTTTTAAGTTCATAGGTAAATTTACCGACAAATTTACTGTGAACCATCAGTAAATTTACCGACGATCGCATCCATCTGTTGGTTTATTTACTGACGGTTGCATAATATGTCCGACAATAAATTTACCTACGGTCGTTTTCATGACGCCGCTATCCGTTGTTTGATTTCGTCGCTAATTTATATTACCGACGGAATACAAACATTTGTCGTCGCTAATATTCGTCACTAAACGACGTTTGTCTTGTAGTGTCAAAGGCATCCATTTTAATAATTTAAAGATAACTTAATAAAATAATATTTATTGTATTCTAAATAAAGTATAAAAATAATAACAACGCCTATTTAAATATTTATAAAAATATTAAAATGAAAATTACATTTTCAACTAATATATAAATAAATTATTTAAAAATTATATCAATATAGAACAATTCTAAATTGTTTGATTGTAATATTACATTGAATAAACCAATGATTGACATTCTAAAAATTAGAAAAAAAATTAAATTATAATATGATAGTATTAAAATGATTAATTTAATCTCCTTAATGTAAAAATCATCGATAAGATTCTATAGAAAGGGCAAAATCGACCATTGACATAAATGTAAATGTTCTCCCTCTTATCATCACCGCCATTTGAACTTACACGTGTCACCTATTCCGATAGTCGCCTCCTCTCTCCACTCTACTCTCTACTGCCCCTGCTCCTCCTCCCCAATCTTCTCCACACCCAAAACGAAAACCCTAACCATAAACTGCTCCATTCCAGTACGGTGCGGTCCGCGCTCCAACCGTGGGCCGTTAGTCAAAGGCCGAATCTTGAGCACCGAAGCAATCCTGGCCATCCAATCTCTCTAGCGCGCCGCCTCCTCGTCATCCTCATTGTCATCACCATTGCCTAATCTAACGCGCCTGATCAAATCAGACCTAATCGCGGCCCTACGCGAGCTGCTCCGCCAGAACCACTCGAACCTGGCGCTCCACGTCCTCTCCGTCCTCCGGTCAGACTACCCGGGAAAGGTGGACCTGAACCTCTACGCCGACGTCGTTCTCGTGCTCTCGAGGAACGACATGTCGGAGGAGATCGAAAGGGTGGTGGAGGGTTGGAGGGAGTGGAATGGGGGAGGAAGATAGAGGAGCGCAGAGATTGGTGAGGCTGTGGTTGAGGCGGGGAGGAGGGAATCTTTGTTTTTTGAAAGAGGGGAGGAGGGAATCTATGGTCAGGATTTGCGAGATGATGAAGAGGTGTGGGTGTTGGGACACGTGGACGTCTGATGATTATGTGGTGAAGATTTTTAGTGGGATGAGGAAGATGAGTGAGGGGAAGCTGTTAGATATTTATTTTTTTATAACATCCGTTGTTATTTTGTAAATTTTAAAACAATTTCATTTTTAATATGCAACATTACATGTAGCATTATATGTAATAATGTGGGTTATTTGGGAAGCCTGTAAGATTGTCAATTATTGACCTTCGTTTTAAGTGTCAGTTGAATTTTTATTGAGTGTTGTTAATGTTGTTATTGTTTTAAAATTTGTAATTAGAAGTCATAATAAGAATTTAAAATTATAAAAATTATTTTAAAAATCAAGAAAATAAATCAAATTATAAAAATTCAACAAAATTTTCAAATGATTTTATTGATCATGAATGGTCTTGTTTTGTAAACTCTTTCAAATTTTGTGTGATTATTAATTAAATCGATTAATTTAAAATTGTTTTATGTTTTGTTAGTTAGATTTTTTTTTTGGGCAACTGAAATTTTCATTAACCATATAAATAAGTTAAATCAGGTGGGATAGAATCCCAAACTTTTAAACGAGAGAAATTGCAAGACACTTTAGCAAGTATATGAGTTCTCACATTTCCTCGTCGATTAATCCAAACAACAGAAAGATTAGAATTACTTTCCAAAATTAATTGGTAATTCTTGATAATTCCACCAAAGTCCGACTGATTGTCATGGTGTGATTTTAAGACAAGCACCACAAGTTGAGAATCAGTGAAGATGCTACCCAAGTTTTGCATGTTGTGAGTTGTCTAAGAGCCTGTCGAACTGCTAAAGCCTCCGTCACTAATGCTGAATGTAGACCATCAAATAATCTAGAAATTGCATATTGAAAGTGGCCTTCAAGGTTCTCAACAATAATGCCAAAACCTGAAGTTCTCATATTTTGGAATGTTGCACCGTCGACGAAAGTATGCCATTCATCCAAGCTGTCTGTTGCATTTTGTCTGCGACCAGCAACTATAAAACAACTTGCTGTCGAGCCACTATTGTTGTTGGAAGTCAAAATTTACTGCTGCCGTTTTTGTTCTTGCGCCAAAGTGTAATTATTTAGGTGATCCATTGCAAGCTGCCAAATTACCATCATTGTATGGAATTGATTCTGCCATAAGCCTTTGTTTCTTCTCTCCCATATCTTCCGTGCTATTGTTGTAAATTTTGATATTTTTTCTCCCTTGTTCGCATTTAGTACCTACAAGAAAAACTCCTGAAAAGAAGGAGCTGGGTTAGTAATCAAATAATCACCTAACTCCCATACCTCTCTCGTCCTCTCACACCCCACCAAACAATGATTGACATCCTCCAACTCCCCACAATGGCATTTATCATCAACTTGCATTCCTCTTCTAGCTAGTTTGACCTTATTTGGTAAAATTCCTTTAACAGCTCTCCACATGAAATCTTTTATTTTTGGAGATGAAAAAATATCCCATAACTTTCCCCAAAAATCACCCTCTTCTACCTCACCACCTCTACCCAAAGTTTTCGATGCTACATGATAACAAGACTTTACCGTATACCTCTTTTTTTTAATCAAAATGCCAAACCCAACTATCCTCACTCGCACCCCACCTAATTGGAATTGCAAGAATATCCCTAATATTTCTAAGACTAAACATTCCTATCACCTTCTCCACGTGCCACGCCCTCCCATCTCTCCTAAATAATTCACACATTTTTAATGTAGGACTCACAAAAGTTGTTCCATCCTCTACCCAAAACTCCCCATCTCTAGGTTTCCATAGATCCACACCTACTCTCTGCACCTCACTCCTTTTGTCAAAACATCCTTAGCAAACAACACACTTCTCCACGTGTAGCTAGGATTATGTCTAACCCCGGCTTCCAAAAAATCCTTTTGAGGGAAATATTTAGATTTGAGAATCCTAAATAGAAGAGTGTTAGTACCACTTAAAAGTCGTCACCCCTACTTGCCAAGCATATTTATATTAAAGCAGTGCAAATCACGAAACCCTATACCTCCATTTTTCTTAGACTGACACATCCTATCCCATGCATACTAACGAATACCTTTAGCACCATCTCCCGAATTTCCCCACCAATAGCTATTCATTATCTTCTAAAGTTCATCATATAAAGATAAAGGCAATTGAAACATATTCATACAATAAGCCGATAAGGCCTGAGCAATAAATTTTATCAAAACCTCCTTCCTTGCTCTAGAAAGCATCTTATTCCTCCAATCATTTACCTTCTTCCACATCCTATCTTTTAGAAATTGAAAATTCTATTTCTTATTTCTACCAAAGAGTGATGGTAGGCCTAAATACTTATCTCCCCCAATTGGTAAATTGACATTAAGAATATTGCCAATATTATTTCTACAATCCTGTAAAACATTAGGACTACAAAAAATACCTGATTTTTGGAAATTTACCGCTTGGCCTGAGGCTCCTTCATACTCCTCGAAAATTCGCTTCACCTCACTCGTTTCCTGTTCTGTAGCTTTAAAGAAAAATACAGAGTCATCTGTAAATAGAAGATCAGAACCTCTAGGGCATCTAACCCCTGCTCTATGCCCATGATCAAACCCTGCCTTTTTGCGCGATTAAACAACATAGATAGACCTTCAACACACATTACAAATAAATACGGGGACAAAGGGTCCCCTTGTTTAAGCCCCCTACTAGGCAAAATAGGGCCCATTGTTTCACCATTCACCAGTATAGAATATCGTACACCTACAGCACACATCATTAACCAATGTATCCATTTCTCATGAAAACCCAACTGTCTCATCATCTGCTCTAGAAAGCTCCACTCAACTCTATCATATGCCTTGCTAATATCAATTTTCAAAGCCACTGACCCAACACTACCCCACGTAAGGTTATTTATACTATGAATAGTTTCAAATGCAACCAAAATATTGTCTATTATTAACCTTCCTAGAACAAATGCTGATTGACTAGGGGAGATAACATGTGGTAAAACCTTTTTAAGCCTATTAGCAAGCACTTTAGCTATAATCCGATACAAGACATTACATAATACAATAGGCCTATAGTCTTTCACACATTCAGGACTTTGAATCTTAGGAATTAAAACCACAAGAGTATCAGAGAGAGTTGAAGGAAAAACACCTTTGTCTAACCAAGAATTACAACCCGTCACTACATTATCTCCCAGAATGTGCCAAAACTGCTGAAAGAAACTCGGGTTAAGACCGTCTGGTCCTGGCGCTTTATCCGGGTGCATATGGAAAACTGCCTCACGAAATTCTTCTTTTGTAAATGGTTCTAATAGCATCCCATTATCCTCCTCACTCACCCTGCCTTGTATTAAATGAGTAACATTATTTTGACAATTTGCACTTGTTTGAAATAACTCCTGGAAATACTCAAAAACCAAGCCATGCATACCATCCCTATCTCTGCACCACCCACCAGTAGCATTCTTCAACCCTTGTATTAAATTACTTTTCCGCCTCCCTTTAATGTGTGCATGGAAATATTTTGAGTTCATATCCCCATATTGAGCCCAAAATAATTTTGCTTGCTGCCTTTGTCTCACCTCATCCTCCTCAAGCAAAAGATTCCATTCTTCCCTTATTCGATCCAATTCAACTCCATCTATTCCATCCAGATTTTCCTGTAAAAGTTTCTGCACCCTTGCCCGCTTCATATTCCTATCTCTATTTCTGCGTCTCCCCCATCTTTGTAATTCTTCTATACAATTATCTTTCTTATTCATAAGATCAACCTCATCATCACACCTCCAACCCACCACCACTGTTGCTTCCAAATTTGCATCAAGAAACCATGAATTATTGAAGTGGAGCTGTCGATAAACCGTTTGCTAAAATTCTGAGTTTGTATCCAGTAGCAACAGATCATGGTCAGAAACCGGAGCTACCAGAGATTAAACTGAACATTCTGGAAAATGTAGAAACCAGCTACCATTACCAACTGCCCGATCTAACCTCTGCTTCACAACCACTTGTCTGTTTCTCTTCATATACCGCGTAAACATGCTGCTCGTATAACTAACATCATTCAAATCACAGTTTGACAACGCCTCTCTAAAATTCTGATTTAAATAATTTGGATGGTCATGAATTCCCCACATCTCTTCTTGTATTTAACAACTCGTTAAAGTCACCAATACAGACCCACTCTTCATCATCTTTTCTAGACAACGCTCGAAGTAAATTCCACGAATTATGTCTCCTACTCCTATTTGGATTACCATAAAAAACAAATAACCCGCACCCAAGTGTCTAGTACAAGAATATTTGTATCTATAAAATCGTTTCCAAACCCCACTACCTGCAGCTGTACTGAATTATTCCACAAAACAGTAAGGCCCCTACTTCTGCCTAAACTATTTACATTAAAACAATTATTAAACCCCAACTAAACTCTAACTTCTTCCATTCGTGAAATCTGCACTTGCGTTTCAATGAGAAAAACACACCAAGGCCTATACCTCAACCCCATCTCCCTTAAAGCTCTAACTGCCTAGGGATTACCCAATCCCTGGCAGTTCCAACAAAGTGCCTTCATTGTTTTCGGCTGTCCTGTCTCCCAAGACCAGCTGCTTTCATTGTGTTTGTAACCTCAATCGAATCATCATGATTAGAAACGGAAGAAGTTTGGGTTTTGTTATTTCTTGGTCTTTTCTTACCATCATCAACCTTGTGCATGAGTTCATCTTCTTTAAGAGAGTTTGGGCCACCACCTGAGCCTAAACTATCTCTATCTAGGTCCATTCTATTTGAATATATATAATTTTTTAATTATAAACATGTATGATTTATTTAAATTTATATTGTTTTAATTAGGTATATAACAACTAGTATGAATCTCGCTAGTTTACAGGGTCTAGAAACGTTTAATAGTACACAGTCTTACCTCTAATTTGAGAGGTCGTTTCCAAATTAGGTATGATTATCTAAATTATTATTATTATTAATGTATTTATATATAAACTTGATTTATGTAGATAGAATTTTTAAGTTGAAATGTGGAGTAAAGATATATATAAATTTTTTATTAGCGTAATAAAAAACACATGTAACTGGTGATTCGTTTCCACTCATACTTATTATCTATGGGATTAGAGTTGTCTACAACTTATATCTGAAATAATTGCTCAACTGTGTATGGTCCAACCATGGAAATGAAACTCCTACTACTACTTCCATTC
>JANTNU010104680.1:0-16803 GCA_024752395.1 Erythroxylum havanense
TATAAAGAGATAACAAATAACAATTGGCTAAGCTATGAAAGTAACAAGTTCAATAACAACAACAAACAGAGCAGCAGATGAACAAAATAAACAAACAAGGATTGGATGAGTGTGAAGGCGGTGGTATTCTACCCATCTCAAGCTTCTTGAATTAGCTCTCGTCTTCTTCCTCATCTTGTTCTCACCCAAATGCTTCCACTGCCTTCCCCTCTTTGTTATGTTTCTCTCTTCTTCCCTTCAGTTGATTAGTCTCTGCTTCGTTTCCCCTCAGTTGATTAGTCTCTGCTTCCTTTCTCTCTTCTCCGACTTCTTTCCCTCTATTTGCCTCAGGTGTGTGTTGAGTGAAGAGTGAAGAATGAAGAATGGGAAAGATGTTATGGCCACCCTCCTCTCCTTTCTATTTGTAGCCTCGTCTAGGTTTAGGTTTTTGTGGCCCTTCAACCTATAACTGCCACAAAATAAAACAGACGGGTTAAAGGAGCATAATAATTTGTATAGGGGTGACTATATTTGTCACCCTTGTGAGGGTTAGTCACCCGTGCAAGCTTATGCATGGTGGTGACACATTTATCACCACCTTATGCAAGTGGTGAATAATTTTTTGTTTTTCATGCAATGTTATGTGAACTTTAATTTTTCATACAAAATTCATAAAATAATCTAATCAACATGCATGCAATATTCACACCATTTTCATTCAATTTATCTCTCATTTATATCAAATCACAAGAATTTGTAACCAAAATTAAGATATGAAGGCAATTAAAAACAATAGAAACTAGACACAACAGATACTGTGGATTCATTTGTGTAGGATATTGTAAGGAAAAAAGTTGATGATGAGTCAGAGTTTAATGCTAAACCACAAGTAAATGAGCAAGTTTATGAAACTTGTGAATTTGTTGAATCATTATTAGTGATGTTAATATATTCAAAAACTTTAAATGTTGAAATTACTATAACTCATAAGGAAATGTTAGCTTCTATTTTATAGACTCCAAAGATAAAGTTGAAAGCCTTACCTAATCACCTAAATTTTGTCTACTAGAGTGAAGAAGAATCATTACCTACAATCATCTAAAAAATGTTGACTATAGGGCAAGAAGAAGGGCTAGTAGCATTACTTCAGGAGTACAAAATCACAATTAAATAGAAGTTTGAGAAAAAAAAGGCCCTGTCGAGCATAATGATGTTAAATAATTACATTTTTTTAGGCAACCCAAAATAAGATAGTTTTTATTAGTTTTGTTTTTGTTATATATAGTTTTCATTTGTTTTTTTTAAGAAATTGGTTTATTGGGTTAAGGTGGTAATGGATTTAAAATTTTCATAATACTAAATTTCATAAGGTGTGATTTGCCTTATGTAATTCAGTTGGTAGGATTATAGACTTAAAACTCCCAAATACTAAATCTCATAAGGTGAGATCAGGCTTTATGTGATTTAGCTTTTTGCATTAAAAACCTTACAATTCCATAATATTAAGATTTATAAGGCATGATCATGCCTTCTACATATTAATAGTTTGTTTGGTTTTAAAGAAATTTGCAATTAAAAAAATAAAAAATAAAAAAACATATATTAAAATTTCAAAATAATTTATAAATTAAAAATTTATTTATATATATATATAAAGAAAAATCCTAATTTCTTATGTTTTTCTTAACAGTATAGCACCAAAACAACAACTAATCCACAGCATATGACAAATTCTACCATGTCCACCGATACCATATTACATCTTTTTTTAGATGCCCACAACTCAAGGGAGTGTTTTACTTCCCATAACTCAAGGGAGTGTTTTACTCTGTGCTCTATTTTTGTTGATTTTTTTTTGTGGTATGTGAGCATCTTGTGCATAAATTGTGGACAATGTATGATTTAGGTGTGAGGAAATGAGCATAAAAATTATGATGAACTATATGATTTGTGCTTAAACTCATAAATACTATGATCCATATATTTTTTACTCCTAATGATAGCCTTATAATTTTTCTAATTGTTGTTTATAAATAATCATTAAGTTATGATACATTTTTGGTTTAAGAAATAATGCATGAATGAAACAAGCATGATTAGTATTTTTCGTTAAATTACTTTAAGTATCTCATTGGTTTTGTTGAATGAAAGTGTGCATGATTTGATGCATTTTGACACTTATGTGAGTTATGAGCCTAAGAGCATTCATCACATTTGTGCTCATATATTTATTTTTGTTGTGTGTTATCAAAAAAAAGGCTTATATATGCTAGAACTTGCTTTTGAATACATGTTAAGACTATATTTTTTATGGATTTGTGTATAAAGATGATGAGGGAACTTAGGATAAGCAATTTTGACCTAAACAAGCCTACCTTCTTTTTTATTCGTAAAAACTAATTTAAGCGTTATCCTTTCTTTACTTGCATCCTAACCTTGTTACAAATTACCTTTACCATTCTTGTTGTTGATGTCTTTAATGATTTTGAGCCCCTAAATTGAAGGAATTGCTTAAAGCTTATTTGCATAGAATTTTTACTATTTTCATGAAAAGTAAATTAATTGATTCAAGTTACATTATTTTAATTTTTCATTTTTTATAGATTGGGGAAGAAGTATTAAAAAAAAACTCCTCTTGATGTTCTTATTAAAAAACAAAAAACAAAAATAAAAAAGAAAAAAAAAGGTGATTGAAAAGGATGCTATTTGGACCAAGTGAGTTTTAAATTGATTTAAGTTGAAACTTGTAAGGATAAGTTTAAATGATTATCTTCAATTTATTTAACCTAAATTTTTTTTACATACCTTATCTAAGCCACGTTATAACCTCAGATTGGCCACTTATACAATGATGAGGTAAGTTTCCTTTGGATCAAGAAAAAAGTGTACTTTAATGGAAAAAATATAGGATAAATGAAGATATAAGATTATCTTTTACTTTGGATCCATCGAAAGCAGTTGTAACTCGACCATAGAAGTGGTGAGCATGGTTGATAATGAGACACCAACCTCTGTTTAAAAATGATAGTTTATTAGTGTAAGCTTCTAACTTAAATTTGGTAGTAACCCAATAATAAAAGCATTTATGTTGTTCAAAAAGTCATGGAGTACCTTCTATTTTTTGGAGCACTTTATCCCCTTACACTCCACGAAATAATAGATATTAGGTGACAATCTAATGAGTAACTAATGTCTTTGCCTTTGCCTTTGCCTTCATGCGTGATCTTCTTCTTTTGTTACAGATGAAATTTAGATCATTTTATTAAGACTCATTGGAGTTAGTGAAAATCTTCTCCTTTATTCCACTACTTTAGGCTTTTCCTTAGAAGGTGAGAGGGTTTAGCAGTCTAAGATATCAACTTGGCATTGGATATTATAGTGGAGAACTTCCTTTATAGACACTTATGTAACTAAGTGAGTTTGCTTTGAACTTCCATCTTCTCTTTGATAGTTAGGGGGATCTTGATTAGGTTGATTATAGTCAGTAACCTCATGACCATTTGATGAAGTGTTATTTTTAGGGGACTTTATTGTAATAGGAGGAATATTTTTTGTTTATCATTTTACTTCATTATTTGTTAGCTCTTTATAATCACCTCCACTAAATATTCTTATTGTTAACTGCCATTATATTTTATGCTTCTCTAAAGTTAGCTTCCATTGGTAACTCATGTTAACTTTTTCTTCTTTAGTTCCACATTTACGTCTATCTTCATAATGGGTATAGAATTAAGGATATCTGTTTTAGTCTTTATCTATATCACAACCTTAGTATGGTCTATACATTTTATGCTAAAAATTGGCATCTAAGCCCAGTGGTGTTCCAATATAACAAGCAATGTAACTTAATCTCATTGTGGAATAATACTTCAATTATCTGATGTCAAAGTTCACCCAAATAGGGGATATCATGTCATCTAATTTTCTCCATATTGAAATCTAGCCTCCATCTCTAAAGACAAAATGGTTTGCTATTGATTATCCATGGCCCCGTGTTTAAAACATTGTTAACCATTTCTAGTGTGCTAAATCTAAAAAATGTACATCTATGCTGACTGATGAGTACATATTTCAAACCTTCCTACTACCAATTTGTAATGGAGAGCATAAGTTGGGGTCTTTAGAGGAAAAAATAAACCGAAGAATTTGGCCATTTGAAGGCAGATGCTTTCAAGATGTTACTTCGTAGTGCCACCATTTTTCCTTTCTTCTGTATATATGGGGTAATATAACTAGTTTCCACTTTAACGGAATACTTGCCTACTCCTTGTCTCTAAATAAAGCTAAATCCTGCTGTTATAAGGGGAGTTGAAGTTCAATTAGTCCTAGCTTAAGTGTAAAGAGTATAAAGGGAATGTTAGTATTGATTTTTATAAGAGGAAGTGGTTCAGGAGAAAGAATGTTATTTCACAGCAAAGAGTTATTGAGAGTAGGGGATTTAGAGAGAGGAGGAAATGAAGATAGGAATCCACAAGGAAAGGGAGTACTAATATTAGGGAGGGAGGAAGCTTCAGGCAAGGAGGAGTTCATAACTAAAGTGGAAATAAACAAAAAGGTAGGAAGAATGGAGAAAAATTACTATAAACAATAAAACAAAAACATGCCAGGAGTGAACTGGGAGATGAGAGGCTAAAGCAATAAAGAGATTAGGTAAAGACCAAACTGAAGAACAAGTAAACAAGGATTTAACTAAGAGAAAGAGGTAGAAGGGGTCTAGCAGCTAAAGGTAGGAGGAAGCACTAGAGGAAGCATCAACACATTGTCTTTAAAAACAAACCCATCATCTTGCAATGTTTTTAAGATATGTTTTAACATATAGGAGGTTTTGTATTTGGCTTTTATCTTTCATATGATTAGATTTGTATCTGACCCTTATCTTCCTTATAATTTGATCTTTAATGAAATTTGAGTCAATCCATTTTACCTAAATAGACTCCTTATTAACTAGTAACTTTTAAATTCTTGAGGCCAACAATACTTTGTTAACAACATTAATAGGTTTAATGCTAAAGCCTCCCTCTAATTTGAGAGAGAAAATATCAAACCATTTAACCTTAGCTCTAATGGATTTATCTTCCTTTCCATTCCATGGAAAGTTTCTCTTTATTTTTTCTATGGTTTTGATTAGATTACTAGGTAGGTAAAGATGTGAAGATCAATATACATGCAGGTTGTTCGCAATAATAAGTTAAATTATCCTAGTATAATTAAGGAATTTGTTTTTTTAATTCGTAATCTTTTATGGGTAAGATCTAAAGGAGGCTGGAAATCCATATAGCTCAACATTTTATTAGTGATAGGTATACCTAGATATTTGAATGGGAGTTGGTATTGCTTGTAGCTTGTTATAAAAGAAATTTGATCCTTATCATTTTGTAGTTTGCCAAAAGATAGAAACTAATTATGATAGTATTAATGGAGAGACCTACAAGGAGTTTGAATTTAGTATAGTATTATGAAGAGACTTATAAGGAGTTTGAACTCACGGAGAGTGTTTGCTAAAAATTGATTAAGGCTAGAGTGGTTGTATAAAACAATAGCAAATCATATGCAAATTATAAATTAGAAATTATAATTTTGTCATATTTATTGTGGAATTCGAATTTAATCTTCTTGGAAATATTATTAGTAATAAGCCTTGTCAAAGCTTCAGTGTATATGGTGAAGAGATAAAAGGATAAATGGTCATCTTATCTTAAAAATTTAGCTACCTTAAGGTTTTGGTAAGCTTCCAATTGATTAGGATACCATAAGTTTGGATGGATATTCATTTTGATGAATTCATCAAGAAAACCATAAACTCTAAGAATAATGAGAAAGAACACCTAGTTTGTAGTGTCAATCTTATGTATATTGATCTTCATTGCTCAACTCTTGATGTCCTTTTACTTATGTTAGTTTTTGAATAAGTCTTTTACTATTTAGGTGTTATATCCTATTCTTCTACTTGGTACATAGGCATTTCAAAAAGGTTAATGATTTCTTCAAGATAAGCTTTAGTCTAGTAGAAATGATCTTTGAGATGACTTTATAAACTATACTACAAAATGAAATTTGTCTAATTCACTTAAAGTTGAAGCATTAAGGATATAGGGAATTAAGAATATATATGTCATGTTCCTCTTTAGAGATAGTTTTCAGCTTTGACAGAATTTAACAACTGCATCTATAATGCTTTCTCCTATGATGTTGCAAGTTTTTTTTAATAAAATAAATTATCAAAACCATTTGGGTCTAGGGTTTTATAGGAGGTTTAAAATGAATCAATTATTTTTAATTTTCAACCTATAGATAAGTTCAATAAGTTTAAGAGCCTGAGATGTTTTAGGGAATAAGTTCTTTAAAGCTAGCAATGAACACTCAACTCGGTTATGTGAACCTACTAAGGGTTTGTTTTGTTGAGCTAGCTTTATATGATTTTTTGAGAGCCTATCTTTCTTTTACAGCTTCTACCTTTAGTCATTATCACTATGCCCTGATCTAATAACATTTCTTAGTAAAAGTGCTATAATAGTAAATTACATAATTGACTTAGGCATCAACATAGATTTCCTTAGCGTAATTATGAATGGAACTACTGCATGGAAAGCTGTAAACCATGATTGTGAAAATTTTCAGTGTGTTATCTCCATTATCCCAATGTGATATTTGCTTATATTCCCAATAACCAAATCACATAAAATTTTCACAAAATTATATAACATTTGCAGCTTGAAACAATTGTAGATTGTAATCTATTACAATATGATATCTAATGAAGCACAAAGAGAAAATAAAAGAAGAGAAGAAAGATTTTTGGTGGATAAGTCTATCATTGTAAATTGGGCTCCATACTGACAATGGTGGATCCTACAACTTATATAAAAATATCCATGTTAATAATAAACTAATAAAACTATAGCCAAATTAAGGGTTCTATCAATTCATGATTCAATATATAGGGATTACAAAATGTTGAGATTATTTTTAAATTTTATATTTTAACCTATATTTTATAAACCTTAAAGTTTAAAAGGCATTTTCCATTAATATTTCAATTACATCTAATTTATGTTTACTACTTGGGTTGATTATATAAGTTGCTTATAAATATTTAGACTTTGTTTTAAATAAAACCTAAAATCTTACCTAATAATTTGAATTCTTATTTTTTTAATAGGAGGGACATGTGGGATTAATAATCGTAAAAACAATAATAAAAAAGCAAAAATTGAACACTAGAGATATTTTTGTTTAAACCTAGTCAAGCATTCAAAAATAATAATCAGGCTATTAATTATTATGCTTGAGGCCTAAATTTATTTGTTTAAAATATTTACACTTGTAAATATTTTATTATGTTTTCTCACTCATTATTAATAAATTACTTTTAAAAATACATGCGTATGAAAAATCTGCTTGAGTTTGATTTGGAATAAACCTAACTTCAAGTGCTGATTGTGAAAATAAATTAGATCTAGGTGTAAATATGCCTAATGTTTTGGAACAAGTTTGATAATCAATCAAAAAAATAAATTTCTTTCTTTTTGTCTTTGCTTGTTTATATGAATGCATGACCTAAAAAGATGTATTAGTGAAAAAAGAAAATATATATCTTCATAACATTGATCCTTTCAAAAGCCTAATTTCTTTTTTTTGTAATCTTAATTTCTATTTTCATAAGTCAATTTTCTTTTTTTAAAATCGTCCCTCTTAAAATCATTTACGCTTAGTAAATTAGTTATGAGTGTTGGGCTATCAAGCCTATTTCATTAATTTTAGTTTTTAACAAAGATTCTAGATTTTAACACCTCTTTTTGAACAATAAACTTTTTGAGCTCATATCCCTTTTCTTCAAATAATGTTAAATATAAAAATATTTTAGTCCTATAAAATTAAATATAATTATTTGTTTTTCATAACCTAGTTTATCAAATACTATGCAAATAGCTCATTTGATCAAATCCTTTTTAAAATGTCTTAATCTTTAAATCCTTTCAAAAGTTCTCTTTAAAAAAAATTGAAATAACTTTCATTAACTATAATTAAACTATTTAAAAATTTACAATGAGTTCACCTCTTAGGAAAAACCAAAAGTTAAAAAAGCAACATTACAATGGACTAGCTCAAAATATACAATACAAATAAGTCAAACATAGCAATAGAAGGTTACAAAATTCCAAGTTAACTTTATTGTGATTAACAAGTCATTAGTTGCTTCCTTTGCTATAATAAGAGCTCTGATTTCATTAATAATGTTTACTGTCAGTTAATATTTGCTTATCTCCTCCCTGGAGTAAATTATTCTATTTCACTCCTTCTATAGATTGTATATTATAGTTATGAAAGCTACCTTGAACAATTGCCCATCCTTCTTTTGTTGTTTAGAAAATTGAATGGTTTAATTTAGCATTGCATTCCATTCATAAGAACTGCAGTAAGATCCCAACTTTTGTAGTATTTGGCTCCACACTACTTTCGAATATGCACAATTAAAAAAAATATGGTTATTGTTTTCAACTGATAGCTTGCATAGCAAACAAATTGGATCAAAGTTGCCATGCCATGACTAACCAGGTGATCTCTGAGGCCCTAGGGTTTAGACTAGTCTTCCAAAAAAGTTGGGACCATGGCACCATTTGACATTCAACTTGAAAGATACTATAGTAGGATTTGTTAGTGAATAATCCCATGGTATTAGGTTTCCATACAATCTTGTCCTCATTGTAGCTACTACTAATCACTTGGAAGAATTGAATAATCTGGCTGAAACTATGAAGTTACCAGCCCATCTCCCTTCAGTAATGAATGATGAGACTCTAACATTGAGAGGGATTCAACTTCCAAAATGTGCTAATTCATTTCTTTAAATTAATGGACTAGATTCAGTCTAATTATTAAACCATATCCATATGTTGTCTCCTTTTCCCTATTTGCGGTAAATCAATGGGTAAATGAGCTTACGAAGCTTCAACATTTATGTGAGAATTCAACAGCAACCTTTAATCGTTGACAACTACTAAAAACTGTGAGTGTTGAGGTATGTTTCATGGATCCATTTGATCCAAATAACATTTTTGTCTATATGGAGTCTTCAAATTTTCTTGTAAAGTAGTACCTTTTGCATGATTGAGGATGAGATAATTCCTAAAACTCTATAATTTTTCAAGATAGAAACTTCATTCTACTTTCCTTTTTCCTACTTAGCATTCTGTCGAGCTCCTTAATCACCCTTTTTGGAAGAATCAATTGGTAGATCTAGTGAACATGCAAGTTTCTTAGAACTGAAATTATTAGAGTAACTATAGTTGCTATAGATAGAAATCTTTTTTGTCAAGCTAATATTCTAGATATATATTCCTCTAATAGAGGGGTATAATCAACATATTTGAGTTTAGCATGAGAAATTAGAACTCCTAAATATTTAAAAGGAAGTGTATGTAATTCCATTCCCAGTGATCTTGTAAGTTCAAAGGGGTGTCGGGTATCTAAGGAGCAGTAGAAGCTATTTTTGTGATTATTAACTTTCAATCTAGACCAATCTGAGAACCTTCTTAGTATGTCTAGAAGAATGTTGACAGAGAACTCATCAACTCCAAGCAATAACAGTAGATTTTCAGCGTACATTAGGGTGAATTTTGCAATTGTAATGATACATGAATTTGCCATTATATGCTATCAACTTCTCAAGTATCCTAAACAATCCTTCTATAACCAGAATAAAAATGAAAGGGTATAGAGGGTCTCCTTGCCTGATCCATTTTGTATAATGCAGTGGCTTAGTTGGAACATCATTCACAAAAATGTTAACAGATGAAGTTTAAAGACACGTCATGATCTAATTCTTGAATGGTATAGGGAATTCCAGAGCTTCAAAGAAAACCTGGATAAATTGCCAATTGATAGTATCGAAAGCCTTATAGTAGTTTATTTTCCAGATGCATCTTTTTATGTTTTTTCCAGACTGATAATCTTTTAAGAGTTCTTGCAAAGGAATCATGTTATCCCCAATGGATCTACCTTCGAAGAATGTTCTTTGGGTTAGGGAAACTATCTCTTCCAAAGCTTTTTTCATTCTATTAGCAAGTAGTTTGGCAATTACCTTATAAATGGTATTGTAGTAAGAAATGAGCCTATAATTCACCAGTGAGGAAGGGTTGGTCTTCTTAGGAATAAGGCATATGTAAGTGTGGTTTATCTCTCTCAACATCTTGCAAGAGTTCAAAGTTTCTTAAACAACTTGTGAAAACAGCTCACTAGAGATGTCCTAAGTCATTTGAGGAAAGTAAGCAATGAATCCATCAGGGCCAAGTGCCTTTGAGGGATTCATATTGAAAAGGACTTCTTTTATGTCATTATCCGAGAATGGAGCAATCAAATTTTCCTTGATATCTTGGCTTAATATGAATTCAACATATCTCTCTATATTAATAGACTAGCTAGACTGATTAGAAGTTCCCAACAGTTGTTCAAAAAAGACTCTGGTGAGATTTATTAGATCTATCTGATTTGAGAGAGTACAAATGTTCATAAATGTGATACAAAATAAAATATTAAATTCAATAAAGTTTCTAGAAAATAGCTAAATCTTAAACTCTCATTATTACTTTACATTTTGATAAACTAAATAATTAATCTTAAAATTATTGCAAAAAATATGGTAAATAGTATAATTTCCATATTTTTGAAATTTTATTTGAATTAAAAATCTGAATATCAAATCTTAAACTTAATATAAATGTAGTATTACCTATACTCTTATCCATACTCACTAGTTTATTTGTATGAATTAAATCTTAATATTAAACATGTTACATAATTTTATTTGTATTAATTAATATCTTAATATCAAACATCATAGTTGAGTTTGAATGTGGTATTTCGAATCTAGAGATTGCAATGCTCATACTTTAGTACTTCTAAAAATATTATTTTAATATCGAAAACTAGAGTCAAGTTTAAATAGTCTCAGTTATATTCTTGACCATATTCATAGCTGACTACAAATGACTCTAACGTTTTTCGTATTGTAAACTTACGATTGTCTGGATATATAAATATGAAACTCAAGCAATTAGATAAATAATAAATAATATATGATATTTTAATGTTTGTAAAATTAAAAAAGCTACTGAATTTTTTTATTCACAAATGCAATCATCAATAATCACAAAGATAATATCTACATTTTATTTAGAGCATTAACTACACAATAAGATTGACATACCTCTAATGTTTGGGATGGAATCTTGATGCGTTCTCTCCATTCTAGACAACACAACCTATCAATATCAACAAACCTTGGGCAAGAGATGAAGCTTATGGTAAAAGACCCAATTTTTTGTTTTCATACCCACATATATACACAACCTCACCGTATGTTATTCTTTATAACATGTTCCCCTAAGGGTAGAAAAGGATAATTGTGTCATTTCAAGGATGTTATGAACTATAGTTTATTGGGCCAGTATATAGTTATTAGGGTACTACCACTTACCTAAAATGCAATTAGCAAATTATTAACCATCCCTTTATGGTTATTAAATATACATTAGGCAATTTAATTTAAGGTCATGAATATGGAATTAATGTTGTGATTATATTAGTCCACATATTTCTAACATTCTCCCACTTGAATAATATAATCAAACGACCATACAAATCTCCATCATCCAAAAGTAATCAAATAAAACATATACAATATCATATAGATAGGATATACATACTATATATGATTAGGCCCTGGAGATGTTCAAATATAACAATAACCATTAAAACAACATGTATGCAGTACAACAACAGAGACTACGTATTTGTCTCCTTTTGTACCTATCATTTCTTCAAACTGCATATATACATCAATATATATGTGTCATTATTAACAAGAAGTGACTGCAAACATCATTATGCATGTTTCATATATATAAGTCATAAGCAATCCGTACAAAGTACTAACATGTTCAATACAAAATAACAAACTCCCACTAATTTTATTAAGCTAGGCTCCTAACAATCCCATATAGGACACGTGTTCTACAAACACACATATAGGTAAGCCTTTTGTAAGTGGATCTACCTACATGCTAGTTGTAGGTATATACTCAATAGTAATGAGGGATTCATCGACTTTCTCTTTAATAAAATAGTACTTTATATCAATATGCTTTAAGCGAGAAGTACTTCTAGCGTTCTTAGAGAAAGCTACAGTTGTAGTGTTATCACAATATCAGCAGACTCAAAATAGAGTCTACAATACCTAATGCTAAAATAAAATTCCACAACCATATTGCTTGACAAGATGCCTCATAACATGTCATATACTCCGCCTCTATTATAGAGGATGCTATGAGTGTCTATTTGAAACTTTTCCATGATACAACTTCTCCAACCATCATAAAGATGTAGCCTGAAATGTACTTTTTATCATCCACACATCTTACATAATCAACATCACTGAACCTAACTATATCAAGAGTGTTAATTCGCTAATAAGTCAACATATGATCTTTGCTACCCTGAAGATACCTCATGACTTTCTTAGCCGATTTCCAATGGCTAAGACCAGGATCACTTAAGTATTTTTCCTAACATGTCTACGATAAAAGCAATATCAAGGCATGTGCATACTTGAGGATACATCAAATTGCCTACAATTGACGCATAAGGAACGACTTTTATTTCATCCCTCTCCTTATCATTTTATAGACATTGGGCCTTTTAGACTTTCCTTCACTATTAGTGCCTTTCCAGGAGAACAGGAATGCATATTGAATCTTTTCAAGATTCGATCAATGTAAGTCTTTTGAGACAATCGAAGAATCCCATTAGCTTTATCTTGGAGAATTTGAATTCTAAGTACATAAGAAGCCTCACCAAGATCCTTCATATCAAAATGGCTAAATAGTAGTTATTTTGTATAAAATAATATATCAGTATCATTAGAACCAAGGAGAATGTCATCAGCATACAGTACTAGAAAAATGAGACTACTCCTACTGAACTTCATATATATATATTGATCAACTACATTATCCTTAAAGTCATTTGTAGTGACAACCATATCAAACTCGAGATACCATTATCTTGATGCTTGTTTTAACCCATAGATAGACTTCTTGAGCTTGTAACCATGTGTTCTTTACCAGTCATATTGAAACCAACTAGTTGAGTCATATAAACATCTTCATATAGATCTCCATTCAAGAAGGTGGTCCTCACATCCATTTGATTAAGTTCTAAATCAAAATGAGGAATTATAGCCATGATGATTTGCAGTGAATCTTTAGTAAAAACTGGTGAAAAGGTTTCTTTGAAATCAATCCCTTCTCTTTGGCTATAACCTTTAGCCACAAGTGTAACCTTATACCTTTCTACTTTTCCACTTAAGTCATGTTTGATTGTTGGCCTCCAAAGTTTTTTCTTGATAAATAATCATGATTAGATTATTTTATGTCTTGTTAGATTAATTTATGTTGGAATTAATTAGCATGTTAATGTGAGTAAGATAATATGACATAAGTTAAGGGAATTAAAGTGTTAAGGTGGTAACTTATGCATGAGGGATAGTTTAGGAAGATCACTTAAGTGGGAAATTCTTAAGGCTTTGAAGGAAGGGCAATATGGACATTGTGCATTCATTAAGGGTATAAAAGGGAGAAGAAAAGGCTTGTTTGGCATTGTAAGAGAGAGAAAATAAAAATTAAAAGAGAGAAGAGGGAGAGAGCGTCGTATGAGGAGAAAAAGAGAGGCAAAAAGGAGTTGAGCTAGGTTTTGATGTTTCTTAACCTTCGAGAGGGAGTTTGGGGTTGAGCAAGAAGGGAAAAATGAAGAGGAAGATTAGAGCTTCCATTAGAGCCAAGAAATCCATTGATTGGTAAAGATTCAAGGTAAGTTTGTGTTTTGATATTTGGAATTTTGGAAAGGTTTTGGTTCAAAGAGCTTAGGAAATGCATAGGTATAAGTTTTTTAGGGTCAATTTCATGCATATGGTTCTTTGGGTTGTCCAATTTGAATTCCTTTTGATTTGGGGTTTTGTCAATATTGAAGAAAATCAAGAGAGGCAAGAGGTGCAAGAGTAGAGGCTTCTTAAGCAAGGTTTTCAATCAAGGAAATTAAGGTGGGTGACTTTTTATAATTGAGTTAATAAGCCATAAACGTTCTTCAAATAAATGGAATTAATTGATTTTCCAACTACCTTATAAAAGTGCATTTATTGTTCTTTAAATGCTTGAGAAATTGCCACATGCTTTTTGTATGTGAATTTTGTGAATGATTTTTTGAGTCAATATGAGAATGATTACTAAATGCTTCATAATTGTGGTATATGTTGCCTTCAAATAATTTGAGAATGGGTTATTATGATTGGCATAAAATTTTAATTGTGGAATTATGAAATGATGATAGAATTGCATATGAATAGTTCATGCTCATGAAAGTCAAGTTTTTAAAAAATGTGCCTATTGGGCAAACTGTTCTTAGTTCATGAATTACATGTTATGTGAGTTTATGGTAGTCCCTCAAGAAGTGTCACGTACACGTTGACCAAGAAAAGGCTTCTTCTGCCTGCCCGTTAGTGACACGGAGCTCCTTCATAGACTTCCTCAAGTTTACGACTACACAGGACCATTATATGAAATTGTGTAGTTTGTCATGTTTTATGGATTTACCCAAACCATTATGATGTGTTTATGTGTTTACATGTATTGACATGTTTGATGAATGTTTGACTTATATGAATTGTGAATTGGATGGATAATTTTGATAAATGAATGTTTTATGGATTTCAATGAGGTTTTGCTATGATCATGAAAGTTTCAAATGGTTTTTGCTTATTACCGTTTATAAAAATGTTATACACGAGCGTTAAGCTCATCCCCTCCCATTCCGTCCCATTTCCAGGTGAGGAGAACGAGAACGAGTGATTGAGCATAAAGGCATTACTCTGGAATTGGCTTATTTTTTATTTTAAGTTAGTTTTTGTAAAACAATGCTTTAGTCGCATTTTGAGCGATTCTAGTTTTTGTAAATTTTTTATTTTTGGATTATCATGTAAGTGGCTTGAAATGCCCACTAAAGTGTTGTAAAACTCTTATTGATTTTGATATTAATGAAATACATATGCATTATGTTTTGCTCATGATTCTCAAAGTCTTTATATTCCATTTTCAAGTTTTTCATAGGATAAGAATTGTGTTCTGAATTCAGAAGGAAAACTATATTGACATAGGTAGAATTAGACTAAATTGTCTTCAGGAAAGTTGTAGCTTATCCTCTTAGCTTTCTAACGCTATGAAGTATGTAAATTTTGGGTATAGGAGTTAAGAGATATGAGTATTATAAGTGGTGATGTTGTATAGGAATTATGAACATGATAACTATGGTGAATGATGAGAGTTGGTGTTTGTGATGAGTCATTTGAGTTGAAATTTGGGAGTTTAATGCACTCAAATTGGTAATCTAATGTTTTAGGAGTGTTATTGCACCAGAAGAGTTGGATTTGGGAAGTTTATGAGTGAATGTGTGTTAGAATGGAGGTAGGAAGCATTGGAGGGGTTTGGAAAATTTCCATGTTCGTTTAACGGACCTTCACAGGTCAAAAAGGCCCCCAGCTTCACCCATGTCGGTTAAACAGACTTGTATGTCCGTTTAATGGACATTCTCAGGTGAAAATGGTTCCCAGCCTCGACAATGTCTGTTAAACGGACATGGATGTCCGTTAAACGGATATTCACGGGATAGCTACAGTAAATTTCAATTTTTGACCCTTTTAGAGGCAGAATCTCACTTTGTGTCTTCATAAAAGCTGTAGATCTAGAAATCTACTTTCAAATGGCCAAAGAACGAACTTAATCCAACATTTGTAGGAAAAGTTATGGCAATTACTCTAAGAGAGGTACATAATGATTAAGGGCATAAACATATTGGTTTCTTTTCGCCATAACTCCCTCATCTGACCTCCGAATGAAGTGATTCTTAAAGCGATAGCTTCCTAACACATGTATCTCTTTCTATAAAACTTGGCATCCTTTGGAGTTGATTTGAAAAACTTTGCATTAGAGAAAGTGAGGGGTCAGTTGGGAGATCATGATTGAGGTACAAACATACTTTGGCTTTTCAAGCATAACTTCTCCTATAGAGTTCCAATTAAGATAGTTCTTGCTTCAAATTAAACTAGAGACTTAGAGCCTCAATTTTTGTGAAGAACTCAAATTATGATTTTGGTAATTGACTAGTGTGGGTTCACCACCATAGTGAGATGACGGCCAAAGAGGGTTCTTTGGAATAACCCTACAGGTTTATAAGCTCAAGGTTTCTGACTCCAAATGTTGGGCTCCAAAAACGGGGTAAAACATTGATTTTGTAAAACCAACTTGCACCCAATAGGTCTGCAACCTTTAGGTAGTTCATCCTGTTAAGTCAAAATGACTTTACATAAATGATTTTGATGGAGTACAAATAATAATGAAAAGGAGACGGAAGCAAATAGAAAATCAGACGAATGAAAAGCAGACAAAAAAAGCAGACGAAAGAAAAATAGACAGAAGAAAAACAGACGGAAGAAAAGCAGATGGAAGCTAAAATGAAAAGCATCTGAATGAAAAGCAGACGGAAGCTAAAATGAAAAGCAGACGAATGAAAAGTAGACAAAGAAAAGCAGACAGAAGAAAAACATACGAAGAAAAGCAGACGAAAGAAAGCAGACGAAAGAAAAGAAGACGAAAGCAAACCACGTCAAATCAAGAATCAGTTTGAGTTAGTTACAGAACTTAACTGAATAACCGTTTCTTGAAAGAAACAAGAATCAAGAATCAAGAAGCAGTTGAAGATGAAGACTATAAATATGAG
>JANTNU010106361.1:4425-16750 GCA_024752395.1 Erythroxylum havanense
TTGACAATGACGCTAATCTTTTGAGAATTTTAATTTTAGTAGTTGACTTTTGTTAATCAGTCATAGCAAAGTTGATTTTAGGATGTAGAGACATCATTTTTATGTATGGGAAGGTATACACTCTAAAAATTTGCAATTGAATATAGTTTGAAATCTATGCTGCCCCATAATTATGAAAATTTCTTCAACTACTTGAGTTATGAAGAGGCCACTAATTAAGAAGTTTGACATTCGAAACTTATTTAACGCTTATATAAAGTGAGAATAAATGAAAATTTATATATTAATAATGATGTTTTAAATATAAATATTATCCACTTCAAAAGATGGCAAGCAAACCACTTTTGTCCTTATCATTGGAAATTACCAATAACAATTATTTATTTGGATTAGTTTAATTGTAAAAATATTTAACCGTCTGATTTTTCAGTTTGATTTATATTTTAATAATTCTTATTATTAAAAAGTAATTTATTTATTAATTAATTGATCAATTTTTATTAATTAATAATTTTATATAAATGAAAATAAATAAATTAATTTTTATTTAACAATTTTTTTAAATAAACTTCAAATTATAAGGAAATTTTTCAATCACATTTCAAAATCTTTAATTTTATTTAACTTTTAAATTTTTATAACAATCTAATATCAGTTAAACTTTTTTAACTTTAAACATCTTTTCTTATAGATTTAACTTCTAATTCGTTTTTAAATTGTTAAAATTTACAAAAAGGTAATACTATAACGAATCTTAGCATAAAATCATTTTCCTTTGCAAAATTGTTCTTGAAATAGGCCCATTCAAATTATTTAGTTTGGAGTTTAATTGTATCTAAAGAAATTTATTATATGTATTTTGTTGATCAACTATCTATTTTTGAAAACCCATTTTGAGATTAATAAAGAACAAAAGCATTAAAGATATGTTTACTATTTCTATTATTTTTGTCAGAAGTACCTATTCCTTTTTTACAAAAAATTGAAAATTCGATTTTTAGGCCCCCAAGTTTAGGGTTAGAGTACCTTGTTTTTAGTAGGTTGTTTCAATTTTGTGACACTTAATCTAGTCAACATATATGTATAGATATATATATTAATGAGATTTGATAGAACAAATTATAAATTGATTAACTGGAACAGAAGATCTTATCTTTTATATAAATGTCTAAATAAAATTTAATATAATAGAATAGAAACTGATTAATTAAAATAGAGAATATGATTCCGAAGTCTCCAACTTGGAAGGTCTTTAGTAGTAAATCACACCTAAGACCTATCGTTGTTGTTACCTTCTCAAACAGTAAAAACTAGGAAAGCCCATATCTGAAACTATAATGGGATCAAACCCAACAACACAAGCCTACCAAATCAGCCCCTAAAAAGCCCTTTTCTCCAATAGCTCACCACCCATTGACCATTGTTACATCACTACACAGAAACCCTAAAAATTTTACATATTTAAATATTCCTAGAAATAAAAAAGAAAGCATTAAGAAAAATAGATCACACAATGGTGTGTCCAATTAAATAAAAATTCTAAAAAATAAATAATTTTATTAAATTTGTAACCTTTTTTTATATCATATCTTAATATTGAATAATTAATAGATGCAATATTTATATATTTTTATTTTTATTTTTATTTTAAATTATTTGGAGTATTCTCTAATAATTATAAAAATTTAATTATTTTAATTTGGATAAGCCCGAGCCTTTTCCCGCTTATATTGCAAATTAGTAATTAGTAAATAATTAAAACAAAAGAAAAAATGAAAAAAACCCTAATAAAAAAGTAAAGGAAATCTAAATAACGGCAAAAAATAAATTGTAAAAAATTAATAAATTTCTGTTTTTGGGCTCCGCCTTTGGTCTTTCCTTCTTTTTCTTTTTTTTGGCTGCTCCTCGGACTTCTTTCTCCCTCTATCTTCTCTCTTTCACCCTCTCGTTCTCTCTCTAGAATCTCAAAACACTTGCCCATAACCCCCATTTGATAAAGCGCAGGTTTACATCTTCGTTCGATCTGTTCACTTTTGTTTCCATTGCCCTTGATTTTTTTTTATTGTTTCTTAATTTCTCATCTCTTCGTTCTTCGGTGAGGTTTGGTTTTGATCGGGGTTTTGTGTTCGATCTTAAGTTGCTTTTATCAGTCGTCAAACGATTCTATTCAACGTCTCTTTAATGCAATTGGGCGCGTGAAGATGTTTTTGTTTTTCGTTATTATGTTCAACCTTAATTTCTTCAATTTTTTTAACCTTGAGTATTGAATTCGTGTTTTGGGTTTTGGGGTTTAATTTTAATTGGTTTTTGGTTGTGGGTTTTTGTTCCCGAGTGTTCCTATTGTTGAGTTTTTGTTTTTTCTTTTGGATAAAATTGCGGGAGGATTAAGGTAAATCTGTTGTGTTTTGATTTTATTGTTTTGTGAATTCCATTATTGAGGCAAAGCTTTGGCTTGAATTTCAATTAAGTGTAAATTCTTTGTTCAATATTCCCCTTCGATAAAAGCTATGTTATAACTACTGCTGCTTTTGATGCCAAATAGACGTTGAAGAAAATTTGTTGTTTTACTTACATGCTTACGAAATTCCTAACTTAGGGCTTTATTATATAGTCACTGCAGTAGAAGGCTTCTTAGGGGGAGGAGAATTTAGAGTGGAAAATGGCTGGGGTTGTGAGCGAGGAAACTGGAGTTGCAAGGTCTGCGGAGGGGTTTTCGAGTGGGCAGCGTTGTCAATCTGGTGAAGCATTGGCCGAATGCCGGTCTTGTGAGCAGGTTGAAAATGGAACTCCATCTACTTCACCTCCTTATTGGGACACTGATGATGATGATGATGATGATGGAGGTATATTCTGGTCTATCTTTCAATTTTTTATTTTATCCTTTTATATGTTAACAGCCAATTCTCTAGGTCATGAAAATGCTTTGTTTTCTTCAAGGTGCAATAATAGAAGAATGCATGCAATACTTGAATTTAGGAAAGGAGTGAAGATGTTTTGAAGGAGATCCAATCAGTACAATTCCGTTTTGAGTAAATGGCTCGATAATGGGATATATTTATATAAAAAAAAATTCCTCATGCTTTTTGCCCTTTCCATGTGAGAGGAGAAGATCATCCATTTATGCAAAAAGTTTTACTTTCTTGTAGAACCTCTTTTTGAGGGAATCTAGAGATGAACGTTAAGGAATTCAGCCAATAAATGGGAGTATTTCCAGGAAGATGTAACTACAATTGATTTGTCATGCAAGACATACTATTCATGATTCTTTCAGTGACTAGTTAATAATCTGATTTAAGTGAAAATATGTCATTACAAACTTAATGAGCAATTACAATTCATCCTTGAGACCCATAAATGGAACCCAGTCATGTGAAAGTCATAAAGACAATTATGATGGTTTTGCAAGTTCTTAACACTAATAAGTAGTATCTTTGTCTTTTGCTTATTGTCGGCAAATGGAGATAAACAGTTAGTAGAAGTGAGGTTTACTTTTAGTCATGTTTTTCTCTGTGCTTTGCGTCTATCCAACCACTTGCACGAACCAAATGCATAAACAACTGATGGCGGAATGATAAAAGAAGTATGTTATTGGTTAGAAATATTTTCTGCATTTGTTGTTTTATAAGATGTGTAGTTGTGCTCTGGTGAGCAAGTTAAAATAATTTTAACGTCTTCAAAGTTATGTAGATCTCAACCTTACTTGTATAAAAATTGGTGAGCAGATACAGCTATATGCTACTTGAGCATAATATCTTCTGTAAACTTTGATGTTTATGATGTATAGAACTATTATGGTGAGCTAGTGAAAACCATGTTTTTGATGTCTAAAGTCAATTAATTTCTTTGTGATTGTGGTTAAGATTATCTGATCGTCTCATAACTCTCTCTACCGATTATTACAAATCATTCATGAAGTTGATTTTGATGTATCCATGCTTCAATGTGTTAATGCCTGTTCAACAGCTTAGCATGTTTTTCTTCTTCCTCTTTCCTTTTCTTTTTGGTTGAAAAGGGAGGGAGGAATTGCTATTGTCATATATATTTACATACATACCTCTTCAGTGTTGACCAAAAATGTGTAGATTAAGACATTAAGAATGAGTAGTTGCACTAATAGATGATACAATGAAAGATGCTCTTGGGTTAAAGTCAATTAGGTGCTTTTGTGCTGAAGTCTGCTACCAGTTTATGTAATTACTTCTAGTTTTTTCTCCTTTACTAAGGTTAGGGATTAATTATTCTGCAATCTAATTTTTCTAATTTGCAGGGCCCAAACCCTCTCAATTGTATGGAAAATACACCTGGAAGATAGAAAAGTTTTCACAGATTAACAAAAGAGAGCTCCGCAGCAGCGCATTTGAGGTTGGCGGTTACAAATGGTATGTTGCTATACATGTGATGACTTTTCATATATTTTGTGTAGTGTATGCCTGTAAAATTGGATACACAAATCTTGGGATGCTTTTCATTGTGAAAACTTTGAATTATTTATATTTAGGGAAAGGGCCATTTCACAATCAAATGTTTCTTTATAGGATGTGATCAACAAGTGTTCAGCATTTTATGTTAATTTGTGTCGCCATTTATTTATTCCTTTCCTTCGAAAATTTACTTCAAAGGGTTTGTTTTGCAACTTGTTTTGGGAATAAGTTTCTGTTTCAAATTTCTTATTAGAACAAAGATGATCTGTATAATTGTTTGTTTCAATGGTTTTTAGGATGGATATTTCTTCTTAGAAAAAAGATGATTTCTCAATCATGTTTTTGTATACTTATATATATACATATATTTATGTATGTCTGTATGTGCATATATCCTCTTATCCCATGCCTCTCTCCTTTGACACTAGCTCCTCCTTTACTCCAAAGAGATGTGGCAGGACCAGCAATCCTCATGGTGTTCCTAACAAACTTATTCTTATCTATGACTTCTTCAAACACAACGAGTGCTTCAATATGTCCTGATTTCCATAATCCATCCTAGATGATGAACAAATTTCAACTTTGAATAAAAATTGGCTAAAGGAATACCATGAAATTATGTTTTAATTCCTTGATTTACCAATGCGGTTTATTAGAGATTGATACGTTCATATGGCATCCATACATGCTTGGATGTGCTGAATCACTCACTCTATTACTAGTTTGGGTTTAAACGTTTCTTTTTGTGGCAGGTACATATTAATCTATCCACAAGGCTGTGACGTTTGCAATCATCTATCTTTGTTCCTCTGTGTTGCCAACCACGACAAACTTCTTCCAGGTTTTGGCAGTATTAACCATATTAACATTGTTTTGGTAATAACTATTCATGCTGCTTTGCTGCTGTGGTTACCCTTTCCTTTATTTTCAATTGTGACACAGGTTGGAGTCACTTTGCGCAGTTTACCATTGCAGTTGTGAATAAAGATTCCAAAAAATCAAAATATTCTGGTTAGTTGATTGGCTTTTGGTGTATTTGCCTAATTAAGTGAACCATGTGTTTTCGACTAAACCCAAGTTCTGCAGACACATTACATCGATTCTGGAAGAAGGAGCATGACTGGGGATGGAAAAAGTTTATGGAACTATCAAAAGTTTCAGATGGGTTCTTAGATGCTGCTGATACGCTGATTATTAAGGCTCAAGTGCAAGTAATTAGGTAATTTACAGCCTCTAAGTTACTTTTATCGTGTTTATTGTACTATTTATCTGAAATTTACTCTTAGGGATTTATCTATAGGGTCCGTTCTAGATATAAGGCCAAATGATGGAATATTTTTCCTCTTATTGAGTTTTAATAAAGAAAGAAAGTGGATATCTCTACTATGAATTATGTCTACCAGGTCATGAATGCTGTGGAATTTGGTGGATGTACTTTTATTGGTCATATTTTTTCATTTTTCTGTAATCTCTTAGGGATTTTGTTTATGCATTTAAGACTCTGGTGTTTGGGATTGGATGTTGGTGATTTCTATTTTGATCCTAATATGATCGAATGGATCGCCAAAATAGATTGAATGGATCACTCTTCTGCTTGAAAAGGATATAGTTGTTTTCCATTATGACAGTTGATCCTCATCTTGTTTATTTTGTCTGCAGAGAGAAAGCCCATAGGCCTTTCCGGTGTCTTGATTGCCATTATAGGAGAGAACTTGTTAGGGTATATTTGACAAATGTAGAGTTGACTTGTCGACGTTTTGTCGAAGAGAGGCGAGGCAAACTTGGGAAGTTGATAGAGGACAAAAATAGGTGGTCAAGGTACGTGATGTTTTATCTCTAAATTTGTTAGCAATTCAAAATGTCTGTTCTTATTTCTGAGTTACCCTTGCTATATTACTGTTGGTAGATGATGGTTTGTAGTGCTTTGTTTATTACTTTATGAGATTATATGAAGTGATGTGACAATATTTTGAGAATTTTGCCTTGTCTTGTAACTTGTTCCTGGAAAACTTAATGCAAAACTTATCCAAGTTTGATTTTCTTAATCAATAATTATGATGACTGTAATTTTGTAATTTCAAGTCTAATTCTTCTTTGGTTCTGATTTATATATATATATATATATATCTTTTCAGTTTTTGCGCATTCTGGTTGGGAATGGATCAAAATACTCGACGCCGTATGTCTAGGGAGAAAACAGATGTAATTTTGAAAGTAGTTGTAAAGCATTTCTTTATAGAGAAGGAAGTGACATCTACTTTAGTAATGGACTCCTTATATAGTGGTTTGAAGGCTCTTGAAGGCCAAACTAAGATCAAGAAAAATAGGTTAAAGTTGTTGGACAATGAGGAAATGACTCCACCAATGATTTGTGTTGACAAAGATATGTTTGTATTGGTGGATGATGTCCTGCTACTGCTTGAGAGGGCTGCCATGGAACCATTACCTCCCAAAGATGAGAAGGGTCCCCAGAATCGTACAAAGGTGGGTTGCTTACTATGTCATTATGTTATGATGAACCTTTAGCTACAGATGTAGGTGTGATTTCTCTTCTTGCTTTCTCTTCGTAATCTTTGTTCTGACATTTTTTTGTACAAATTTTAGCTGTATAATAATTGAAACATCCATCTCCACGGCTTTGGTCTTATGCTTAGGTCTAAGCTTTTATTGCTTAGTTTGGAATCTCCTGGAATTTTTTTTTGCTTAGTTTGGAATCTCCTGGAATTTTTTCTTGTGAATTTCTGCTGTTTTTTGTTGGTACTTTGCAGTTTTACTCTGGATGCTTAATGAGAAAAAGAATTTTAAAAAAAGTTGTCAAACTGGATTGTATTTCTCCAGTTGACTGTTACCAACTGGGCACTGATAGTACTGTGATAGTGATAGTTTCAGCTCAGGTGGTGTTGGAATGCTGTTTGGTTTCTGGCAGTGACATTCATGCCAATTTACTTCTCTATGAGTTTCGTACTGCTCTTATTGGCAGCTGATGCCAATAGAAGAGAGTCACTGTCCTTTTTATGAAATCTACGGTTACTGGAATTCCTTTGCGAGCTTTCAATGGTGAAAACAATCTAATTATATTGTGCTTAGAATTCTTGACTTCTAGTGCTCTTGATGTTTGTTTTTTTCCTTTTTTTTCCTTTGATGAGCTTATATTATTGTAGGATTTCTTCTTCATTCTTCATTGTTGCTGCATTATTAGGGCTTCTTTTGCAGTATATTTTTAGCATATATATGCAGATTGTGGCTTTGGCTGTGGAAGACTCTAAGTAGCCTCCACATATGTTTCAGAATTTTCACATCTTCAATTACTAGTCCTCTTTATATTACCCTTAATTGTCAACTTTTACTGTAGTTTTAATTCCTGATGTTAATGTTTATAAATGGTGTTAAACTGTATTTGGATAATCAAGTGGCAATATTTGTAGACAAAACTGAGAAACTAAATGCTTGTTTGGTTTGAAGTCTCTTCGGGAATGCCTGCTGGTTAGGTTAAAGAAAGCACATGCTTATGAAGTACTGTAATAGTTAGATTGGACCACTTTACACTCTTTTCTCATACAATTACATTATAAATGGATTGATGAAACTTATCATGCCTCAAAAAATGCAGGAAGGAAATTCTGGAGAAGAGTTAAACAAAGATTCCGTTGAGCGCGATGAAAGACGTCTTACAGAATTGGGTCGTAGGACGGTGGAAATATTTGTCCTTTCACATATCTTCAAGTAATATATAATCCTTAAATGCTATTTCTAATAGTTACTACTGCAATACTTTATTGTCAGACCTATTACCGGGTGTTGTGAAAGTATTTAGGACCATTTATTGGCCCTATAATTTTTCTTTTTGGATCAATTAAGTTGTGAGTCTTGTGCAAATTGGAAATTTGAGGTCCAATAAGCAGGATTTTCAATCCTGTAGGTTTATACTTCTTTTTAACCTAGTATATCTTCATGACTACATTCATTATCTAGAATGTTAGTTTGGTTTATTTCATCCATCACTGTTGATAATGGAATAATAGACATTTTTAACGAGGATATTCGAGACATATGGGAACAATTAGCCTTCAGAATCGATCAATTTTGTTAATGTGTTAGGGTTACTGGCAGTACTCTGTTTCAGGAAGCATGTCTGTGGAGTGTATGTTCTTGCAGAATATTTTAGTTCCTATGTAAATGGCTTAATTATTTTCCTTTGCGTGTAGCCATAAAATTGAAGTTGCCTACCAGGAAGCGGTTGCTTTGAAGAGGCAAGAAGAGCTAATTCGTGAAGAAGAGGCTGCGTGGCTGGCTGAAAGTGAACAGAAATCTAAACGTGGGGCTTTGGAGAGGGACAAGAAATCAAAGAAAAAACAGGTATATATCTTATCTATTTTCCATTGAAAACTGAAGGCTTGGAGTGCTGTGTCCTTAAATTCAGGTGCAGGAAATTATGCAAGTCTAGAATGTAACTGGGGTACTGAATCCACAATCATGCAATCTTTATTTTCTTGATATTCTAATACGTAATAAGTATATTTTGTTTACCTGTTCAAGATGGAGCAAACTTTTCTCCTTTTTTTTTGTTTTTCCTTGTTTTCTGGTATCGTTGGGATGGGGGCTTGGATGTAAGGGAAGTGGAAGTGGATGTTATAAGTGAGGTTTTAGTATATTTTACCATGCTCAAGTACTGATACTTACCTACAAAGTACAGGCCAAGCAGAAACGAAACAATCGCAAAGGAAAGGATAAAGGAAGGGATGAAAAGCGAGTTGCAATTTTACCAGAAAAGCACCAAGACAAAAACACTAATAATGAGAAACATGACCCCGTTGTGGAGGAATTACATCCTGTGGTGGAAAAGCTTGATGTTCAGGAAGACATATCAGATGTTTCTGATTCCATGGATGGTGTTGCTGAAGTGCTGCAGCCTGATTCGGAAGACAGAGATTCAAGTCCTGTTAATTGGGATACTGACACTTCAGAAGTTCATCGTCCAACAGAAGCCTCTATCAGTGAAGTTAGTGGGTTGACTTCCATAGCAAATGGTTTGACTGAAAAAAGAAATGCCTCAGCAATGGATGATAATTCCTCCACATGTTCGACAGATTCAGTTCCTTCAGTAGTTATGAATGGTCCCTGTAAGGGAAACTGTAATTCCAATTGCAAAAATGAAAGATTGCCTAGCAGGTAAAGTTGTGAATGGATTGCGTTTTATTCTCTCTTAACATCTGTACTTTTATGACATTTATTGTGTACTTGATTTCTGTAGAGGGAAGGGTCAACGGGGTAAGGCGACAGGCAATGGGAGTTGGACAACGGATATTGAAAATCACCGATCCAGGCTTGCAGCAGATACTGGAGACCACAATGGTGTTGCTGGAAGTAGCAGCAATAATGAATGTGAGCCTGAATCTGTTGTTGTGATCAGTTCTGAGCAGCACGGAGTTCAGCAGGTGGAGTTGGAACAAGTTTTCTATCTTTATTTCAGATTTTTACTTGATTTAGATTGCATTTTCAATTCAGATTGATATTATTTGATGAACATAATCTTCTTTTGGCTCCCATTTTGTTATCTAGTGGTAATATAATAGTCTTACATTAGATGTCTTGGTTTCTTAAACTTGCTTTGCTACTATCCAACATCTTTATTTGCATCCATGAATGAAGTGTCATTGTTGGTAGTTAAACTTTTGCTTGGAGTTTTATGATTTGTAATTGAGTTCCTATATTAAAACACAAATTTGAGGGCGAGCCTTGGAGCAACTAGTAAGGTTACTCGTTGATGATCAAAAGTTCATGGGTTCGAGTTATACAAGTAACCTCTTTGTAAAATATAATGGGAAAGCTGTGTACAATTGATAACTCTCACCTAACCCTCACAAAGTGGGGAGCCTTGTGCACTAAGTTTGCCCTTTCCTCTCTATTAATTAGGAATAAAATTGTGTATTATTAGACCTTCCCAGACCTCGCGTGCTATCTAATGAGTAGCATCGTTATTGTTGTATTAGAACACAAATCTGATTTGAAATTTTTTATTGAAACTTCATTTTATTATTTGTTGTTATAAACTCGGAGTGATGACCTTGCAAATATTTCAGCAAACGAGTTCCTGTGTCATTCTTTTTCTTACTCCCGGTTGTCTTACCAGTTGAATCTTGAAAGCTTTTCTGTGAATAAATTTATGCCGGTTTATGTTGATAATCTCCGGTCCCTCATATTGCATCTCTGTTTTCATGATACAGGAAAGTGACAGCATTTCACCACACAAGAAACTAAGCACCAACTATCTGGTTGATGTGGAAAGATCCTCTAAAGAGAAGACAGCAGCTGTATTGCCATCTCCAAGAAGCTCGCCCAGAAGTCCTCCTACTCAATTGAAGTCAGAAGACAAGAGTTTGGGTATTGTTGATTCTGCTCAAAGTAAGAAAGGAGGTTCAAATTGCCCACAGCAGGGTGATAAAGCAGCAGCCTCGATTACCTCCCCCAAGAGTGTAGTTGTGATTAATGCAGACCCCCATAATGCATCGACCCTGAAGCTGTGTGAAAAACCAATACCCCAGCAAGTGCCTGTGATGTCAAGGCCTTCTAGTGCTCCTTTAGTGCCTGCACCCAGACCCACTGCACCAACTGCTTCCATGGTTCAGACCACCCCATTGCTTGCTCGTTCAGTAAGTGCTACCGGGCGACTTGGGCCTGACCCATCACAAGCTACTCAAAGTTATGTCCCTCAATCCTATCGAAATGCGATAATAGGTAATGCTGTTGGTGCAAGTTCTGCCAATTTTCCGCATGCCATCCTTTCAAACTCTGGAGTGAACCTGTCCCCAGTTCCCACACAGTCATCCACTATAGTATCTCCCAGGATCTTTCTACCCCCGAGCTCTGAAAGGGTAGAGCTGAACTCTGTACAATCTGGCTTTCCTTTTGGCATGGTAGCTAGGGATATTTTACAGAATGGACCCCACTGGGTGGAAAATTCTCAAAGGGATACTTCTAGAAGCTTGCATTGTGACCCTTCGATTCTTGGGAATGGGATTAAAAACCTCGAGTTATACCCACCAGTAAGCAGTGGAGCTCGGGAACTTTTCTCTACGGAGTTGCCTGCCTGTACATCTGGTCGTCAGACTCAAGGTATGGTGACAGATGAATTCCCACATCTTGATATTATCAACGAGTTACTTGATGACGAGCACGCTAATGGGAAGGGAGTTGCAGCGAATAGATGTCCTCAGTCTCTGAACGATGGACAACACATCTTACATCGACAGTATTCTTTCCCTTCTGACATAGGCTTGTCAACTAGCATGGGTACGTCACCCAGCAGCTCTTGCCGGTTTGAGCGTACAAGGAGTTATCATGAAGGTGGGTTTCAGCATTGTTACAGCTCGTCAGGACCTCATTTTGATGCAGGTAGGGAATATGTTCCGCAGGCAAGTCCGCTAACTTACGCCAATGGGCAGATGGATGGTTTGATTCAAAGCCAGTGGCAATTAGCTGGTTCAGACCTTTCTGTAATAGGAGTGAGGAATCTGGAGGGCGATGGCTCCCCGTACTACGGTCCTGAGTTCTCAAATCTGGCATGTGGTGTCAATGGCTATAATACTGTATTTCGGCCTTCAAATGGACATTGAAGGGATTCCCTAGGAGGGACATGGTCTCCGAATGAGTAGGTCATTGTCCTTTGTAATAATGAAATTTGAGGAAATTGTTGGGTCTTAGCGTTGGAGTGAGGTTGTAATCTTTTCATAAGAAACCATTTTGTAAAGAGTGCTTCCCCCTTCTTCCAATCTTATTGCTTCCAATCTTTCTGTTAATTTAAGGTCATGATGAGTTTCTAATTATTATTTCCCGGTGGTCTTGGTGGTTATTGTATTTCTTTTTATTAACTTGTTGCACTATAATCTGGACTCTTAAAGTCGGGA
>JANTNU010106719.1:0-16743 GCA_024752395.1 Erythroxylum havanense
TATTCAAAACCCCAAAGATATCAAAATCACATCATTTCTTTTCTTATTAATATCCTTTAAGTTTAAGTCATCTATTAAACAATACATACACAAAACACTCCTTAAATTTTATTTTCATAATTCAAATTTTCACTCAAATATCGAGGTCCAACAATTCCCATTCAATCGGAATACAATTTAAGGATCCATAAATTGCATATTCACTAAGATAAATTCTAAAAACTTAAAACTCTTCCAAAAGTCCAAACATTCGAGTCAATTTTTCCATAAGAGTTCCCCATTGTCTTACGTTCCTATTGACTCCAAAATAATTTAATTTGTTTCAGAAATCCGAAAGTTATACTTCAAACATATTGGGACTATCCTTATGTTAAGACAAGAATCTATACTCAAATTCCATCTAAAATTTGGGATCTTTAAAGGCTGGTTCAAAACTTTATTTCTTCATAAAACTTGTAGAAATTTGTTTCTATTTTACAACGACTCAAAAATCACTTCATTTGGATATCTACATCAAAAGTTATGCCCAAATTACCAAAACATGTTTGTGCAGGAAAACAGGAGCTCGCCGCGACGTAAACGCTAGAGCTCACCGAGGCAAAACTCAAAAGCCCACCGCGGACGCCTGCACGTGCCGCGACTTGGACGCCTGCGTGCGTCGTGACGTGCGAGATCGGAAACCTTCCGAACCCTGATTTTTGACATTTTTCATCTTCAAACTTCCCATCTTTCAGAAATAACTCTTCTTAACCCTAAATTATCATTCCCACTTCATTCTAAACTCATTCCAACCCAAAAATCATTCACAAACACAACAAAATCATTAAACCTAAGACACCTTCAACCGAAAACTCACTTCATACATTCAACCCCATTTTCACTTCTAACCATCACAAAACATAATTCATTTAACAACTCAAGAAGGGATGATGCTTGTACTTAGTTGTTTAGCTCCAAGATTCGTCAAATTCTTCAAGATTTCCAAGACCCTAATTTCCCTCTTCTTCCCTTCTTGTTCCACGGTTCTCTCCTTCCTTTTCCAAACAAAACAACCAATTCTCCTTCTTTTTATACCCTTAACAATTGTAAAATGTCCATTTTACCCTTTCCTTAAAGCCTTAAGTCTTATAACCTTATGTGTCATGCCCAATTTGCCCTTATGCATTCTTACCACTTTTAATACAACCAAACCATATAATAAATTCTACTAACATTTACATAACAAGTAGATCCAAAATTTTATCCATCAAACCTCATAATTCATTTAGATCATGCTCAATTTGACAAGAAAAATTCGGGAGCCAACAGATTTAGAGCCTTAGGCTCAATGTTTAATGAGCCCTATAAGGGTCAGTTTAGGCACTCGGTCATAACACCGTAATAATTGAAAAGTGTCATATGACCATTTCATACGCATCTTGTTGAATGTATTTAATTGAGTGAAAAGCATAATTTCTTATGCTTAAGTGAAAGTGTGTTACTTATGTTAAATGTGAAATTGTGATATAATTTGTGATACGAATTGAAGTGTTGCATGAATTGAGTGAACCATCGATGATGGTTACCTCATTGAGTTCGCAAAAGTCACCAAAATTGCCAAATTTGTGATTGTGTTTATTGATGATATCTTGGTGTATTCGAAGAGCAGACAGGAGCACGCTGAGCATCTGAGGGTTATTTTGCAAATTATGAGGGAGAAGCAGTTGTATGCCAAATTCAGTAAGTGTGAATTTTGGTTGGATCAGGTTTTGTTTCTGGGACATATAGTGACTGGAGATGGTATTCAGGTAGATCCGAAGAAGATAGAAGTAGTGATGCAGTGGGAAGCTCCAAGAAATGTGTCAGAGATCCGAAACTTCCTAAGATTGGCTGGATATTACCGGAGGTTTGTCGAGGGGTTTTCCGTGATCTCAGCCCCTCTGAAAAAACTTCTAAAGAAGAATGTAGTGTTCAGATGGACTGAGGAGTGTCAGAAGAGCTTTGAGGAGTTGAAACATCGGTTGACTATTGCACCGATGTTGACTATTCTATCAGGGACTGGAGGTTATGTGGTTTATAGTGATGCGTCGCATCAAGGATTGGGATGTGTACTAATGCATCATGGCAAGGTTATCGCCCATGCATCGAGACAATTAAGGTCTCATGAGATAAATTATCCAGTACATGATTTAAATCTAGCTGCAGTTGTCTTTGCTCTGAAAATTTGGAGACATTATTTGTATGGAGAGACTTTCCAGATATTCACTGATCATAAGAGTCTGAGATATTTGGTGAGTCAAAGGGAATTGAACTTGAGGTAGAGGGGATGGATTGAGCTACTGAAAGATTATGACTGTACTATTGGGTACCACCCAGGGAAGGCTAATGTGGTGGCAGATGCCTTAAGCAGGAAGTCTCACATCACTGCAGCTCAGATTCAGTTATCGAGGCTACCTAATTTGATACATTTGAGAGCTCTAAATGTGGAATTGAATCTGGAGTAGGATAGGGCATTGATTGCCACATTGAAACTTAGACCGATGCTACATGACAAATCAAGAAGGTCCAGGGCAAAGATCCTGATATGATGAAGCTTATGGAGAAAGTAAAGGCAAATCCGAATTCTAAGTTTGAATTGAAAAATGAGACATTATGGTTGAGACAGAGGCTATGTGTGCCTAATGTGGATGATCTGAGGAAGGGGATTCTGGAGTAAGCTCATATGACTGCCTATGCTATACATCCCGGTACTACCAAGATGTATAACACACTAAAGCAGCATTTCTAGTGGCTTGGAATGAAGAAGCACGTGGCAGAGTATGCATCTAGGTGTATGACGTGACAGCAAGTTAAAGCTGAGCACCAAGCTCCAGAGGGAAGCTCCATTCGTTGCCTATTCCATAGTGGAAATGGGAACGAAACGCTATGAATTTCATCATGGGATTGCCCAAGACTCCGAGGCAACATGATGCTATATGGGTCATAGTGGACCGGTTAACTAAATCGACCCATTTCTTGCCAGTGAGAGAGAATAACTCACTTGATCAGTTGGCCTAGAAGTATGTGAATGAGGTAGTGAGACTGCATGGAGTTCCAGTGTCTATAGTATCAGACAGGGATCACAGATTTATTTCAAAGTTTTGGAAGAGTTTACAGTCTGCTATGGGTACTAAGTTGAACTTCAGTACATCATTTCATCCTCAGACAGATTGACAGAGTGAGAGGACAATCAAGACTGTTGAGGATATGCTTAGGGCTTGTGTATTGGAGTTTAGGGGAGCGTGGGATCAGTATATAGCTTTGATTGAATTTGCCTATAACAACCATTATCACAGTAGTATCGGAATGGCACCATACGAGGCCTTGTATGGAAGGAAGTGTTGATCACCTCTGTATTGGGATGAAGAGGGTTTGAGAATGGTTGAAGGCCCAGAGTTGATACCGGATACAGTGGAGAAAGTGAAGTTGATCCGGAGTCGAATTAAAGCGGCTCAAGGTAGACAGGAGAGTTATGTGGATCAGCACCGGAGGGATATGGAGTACAGTGTAGGAGACAAAGTTTTCCTAAGAGTGTCATTATGGAGAGGAGGGTTGAGATTTAGAAAAAAGGGCAAGTTGAGCCCTAGGTACATTGGTCCTTATGAGATCATTGAGAGGATAGAACCTTTGGCCTATAAGCTGGCTTTACCGAATGAGATGTCTCAATTGCATAATGTTTTTTATGTGAGTATGCTCCGAAGATACCGATCAGATCCGACACATGTGATACAGGCTCAGGAGATTGAGGTTGTTAGTAATTTAAGCTATGTTGAGGAGTCGATCAAGATTGTGGGATCGTAGATCAAGCAGTTGAGGAACAGATTCATTCCATTGGTTAAAGTCCTATGAAGGAACCACTCAACTAAGGAAGCAACTTGGGAGACAGAGGAGCAAATGAGGAGAAAATATCCTCACCAGTTCGAACAAACAAGTAAGAATTTCGAGGACAAAATTTCTTTAAGGACAGGAGAGTTGTAACATCCCATCACCGATGGGGAGGTTAGAATAGTAATTCTGAGTGGTTAATGAGTGTTTAGAAATGCCTTTACATGATATTCTAGCATCCGCATACATGTGAATAGTAAATTTTGCACATGAAAAATGATTGTACATGCATTCATGACATTTCCCGGTATAAGTGTTAAGAAATGTGATTGTGAATAAATGTGACTTGTGTGTATGAAAATTTGAGTTGGAGAGGGTCATTGTGGTTTTCAAATTTTTGGAGAATTTTAGAAATTATTTTTCTAAAATTTCGGGGTAATTTCTGGACTAGGAAAAATGCCAAGTGGCATAATAATTGTTTACCGGTAGTAGAAATTACTGTCCAATGGCACTGAAAATTTAGATAAATGATTTTTGGATTTATTAATTTGAGCCATTGAAAATTGGGAGATGATTAGTGTAGAAATTGGACTTAGGTTCTAAGAATTAGACATGTGGAGCCAAACATGGCCTTAAATCCACAATCTTATTTAATTAAAAATCTTTCCCTTTCTTTTTAGTCATTCACGATGTTTCTCCTTTTATAAGGTTCTTGGTGATTTAAGTGAGAATTCTCCACCAATTTTCGTAGCTTCTCCTCTTCCTTGTTTCTTCTTGATTTTTGACCATCTTTTATACTCTCTTTCACCTTGCTTTCTCTTTTTTTGTTCACTAAAAATCCAAAACTTCTACCCCTCAAGATGATGATGATCGTGTATGTTAGTGGGAGTTAGAGAGTTTGATACAATTTTGAAGATTGGAAGATTTGGAAGCTTAATTAGGTAAGAATTGTGTCTAATATCATGGGTTTGTAGTTAAATAAATCATTTGTGATGTTATTTACAATTAATTCCATGGAAATTGTGTTTTGGGTATATGGGTGTATGAATTTCTTGTTTTTATTGATGATTAATGAATGATGTAGAATACGAAGAATAAGAGTTAGAGATGTGTTGGAAGTGAAAATTGGAATGAATTGATGTTTAGAAGAGTGCAGGAAAAGTATGAAGAATTAAGTGCATGTTGATGCTATGTTGTAGGTTAATGTTCAAGTAGAGGCTTTGAGTTGGTTGTGGTTGAAATCTTGAGTAAATTTAGTGGTTATAGGTGAGGAAATGGTGTGGAAGAGGTAGGATGATGATCTGGAAAATTTGATTTGAGTACATTTCAATGATTTAACCATAACATCTTCTATAATTGTGATATTGAGATGATTTTTAGTTTGAATTAAACTAAAGCTCTTTGGCTAGATTTCTTGTGAAGAAAATGATGTTCAATTTTGTCCTTAAGAGTTCCAAATCTTGACTTGAATGTGGGAAAGTGAGTAGGGATGAGTAGTAGCACTAAAGTTGAATTTTGAGATCTGAAACTTTGGGAAATTTTCTGGGTTTATTTAGGCAGAGTTTGCTAAATTGGACTTCATGAAATTTGTAGCTTTTCTTGTTAGCTTTCTATCGCTATAAAGTATGACATTTTTCGATATCAGGGTTGAAAGTTCTGATTTATTGACTTTTGGATGTTATTCCAAAGATTAATGTGCTTTGTTTGTGAAAATGTGCATAAGTGTAGGTTTTGTGGATACTGTGTTTTGAGGAAAATTTTGGACTGATATGGTTTGAACTGGATCAAGTAGACTTATTAAAAGTTATAGAAGAAATTCATAGCTTTTCAATGATCTGTAATTAGCCATTTTCGGATGTGGGAATTGAAAGTTATGAATTGTTGAAGTTTGGAGGTGGTTTAGGGAGAATTTATGGGGAAGAGAATTTGATTTAGATTTTGACCCTGTTAGAGGTTGAATTTGCTTCCAAGTTTTTCATGAAAGTTGTAGAATGTGTTCTAATCTTTTCATTGATATAAAGCATGTAATTTTTGGACAATGAAATAGGAAGTTATGATTTTTAGAAGTTATGTTACTGTTTAGGATGAGAATTACAGGCTAGATATTTTTAAGTGATTTTGACTCTTATTGAGTTGGAATTTGTCTGTGAGTCCTTCATGGAAATTGTAGCTCTTTGTTATCTTTCCATTGATACCTAATTTGTCAAATTTGGACTCTTGAGTGAAAAGTTATGCATTTTGGAAGAAGAGAGGAAAAAAAGTGAAAAAAATAGAGAAAATTGGGAAATTGTAGCCTCGCGGCCGCGACGTCGTCGCGATCGCGAGCCAACCCTTTTGGGTGAGCCAGCTCGCGAATCGCCTGGAAAGCCGGCTAGCGAGCCATCGTGCATGCGGCACGACTTGCTGGCTCACCTGACCTCCCTCCACTCTTTTTCTTATAACTTGTGCATCCGATCTCTAATTGACCTGATTTTTGGAGAGTTGAATTCATAAGACATTCGTCTACCTCTCCATGATAATTTACAGATTTTGAGATTAAATTGAAAATAATGAATTGAATCAAAGTGAGAGGATCGATTAAAAGAATATGAATTGGTTTTTTTTCCTGAACATACTTCAATGTTTTGGCAATATCTGGACCTATAGAAATCCAAATTGAGTAATTTTGGTGTCTATGAATTCCTAAAGCATAGGGGAACACGTTTATTGAAAAGAGGTTGACTAGGTCACCTCATTTCACTTTCTCATTGATCGCGAGCAGTAGAAATAAGTCTATGAAAAATAATTCTGAGTTTTGATATGGGATGGGTTTTGTGATGAAATTTATGGAATGATACCCGGGATTGTCACGAACATGCATTGTACTCATTTCAATTCCTGCATGTGCATTATTATAGACTTCTGATTGTACAACTTGTGATATGCGTGTATCTTAATTGTTATAGAGGCGCAATTAGAATGTCAACCCACAGACGTTACCGAGACTTCTAGGCACTAGCTTCAGAAGCAGTTAGTGAGTAACCTAGACGGTTTATCTCAATTATTATTTTCTTAAGATTATATATTGAATAATGATCGATTGTGATTTGATTGCAGATTCTGGACAGAAGGTCCGATGATTGTGTACTGGGGAGTTGCGATATTGAAGTGCTACTTGTATGTGAATATGAGACCTACTTACTTATAATGTGATTGATTGTGGCATATGCATTTCATTCATGAATGTATAATAATGTGATTGATTGTGGCATATGCAATTCATTCATGAATGCATAATCAGATAATGACAGTTATGACCAGAGTACCCACCGGTTAGAGCTTAAAGCTCAACGAGTAAATTTGCGCCTCGAGCTCAACAGTGATTTAGAGCCTTAGGCTTAACGTTTAATGAGCCCTATATGGGACAGTTCAGGCACTCGATTATAACACCGTAATAATTGAAAAGTGTCACATGAGCATTTCATATGCATCCTGTTGAATATATTTAATTGAGTGAAAAGCATAGTTTCTTATGCTTAAGTGAAAGTGTGTTACTTATGTTAATTGTGAAATTGTGATATAATTTGTGATATGAATTGAAGTGTTGCATGAATTGAGTGAACCATCGATGATGGTTACCTTATTGAGTTCGCAAAACTCACCAAAATTGTAACGTTATTTTTCAGGACCGAGAATAGACTCCTAGCTTCAGAGAGACTTTTCCAGCCATGTAGATTGTGTTTGGCAAGAGAAGACATGGCTCAAAGGTCGGTCAGTTGGGACTTTTGGATGACTTAGATAGATTTGCTACTTTTTCCTCTTTCATGTATTGTTTTTGTACTAGGTTTATGCTTGATGTACAGATAGTAAAAGATGAACGACGTGTAAACTTTTGATTTTGATGGAATGAAATGAGGGAAAAGTTGATTTAAAAAATGTTGTGATTTTCTATTGATGCTTTATAAGAGAAAAATGATATGATGCCATATGAAGTAAAGTAGTGATCGAACGTAGCTCACCCTTATTGTAAGATATGTACCGGAATGACCTGCGGGCGTCCCAGTGTGTACCCTGCGGTAAGGGGGCGCTACAGATCGTATCCTAGGTTATTAGGTGGTTAGGTTTAATTAATGATCTTATCTTCATTAAATTCAATTTAAGGGAAAACCGAGATTTGTAGAGCACTCTATTAGTCTCAGATCAATAGTCCGAAAAGAATTGTAAGGACTTTAGAATGAAGAAATATGCTTGATTTTGTTTAGGCCGAGATTGACCCTAGAACCAGACCTCACTTATTCTCCACACTTTTCTCATTTTTGATTATTTGTTTTAATTTATTTTCGACGGTTTACTTTTACGTTAATTTCCTAAATTGTTTGAAACCCAAAAATCCCCCATTTATTTTCCTTGCATCAATTAATTTCATTACGAAAATTAACCGAACATTCCCTGTGGATTCGATCTCAACTTACCACAATTACAAATTTTAGTGTGCAGAGTCAAGTAAATTTTGCAGTGCACTCGACACGCGCTGTCAGGGTCCCTATGATATTATTAAGAGGATTAGACCACTAGCCTATAGGTTGACGTTGCCACAGGAATTGTCTCAGATACATGACATTTTTCATGTTTTCATGTTAAGGAGATATAGATCGGATCCATCCCACATCATTCAGACCACTAAGGTTCAGTTGAAAGATGATCTAAGTTATGAGGAGATTCTAGTGGAGATTTTGGACACCAAGGAAAGAAGTCCTCAGGAACAAGACAGTTCAACTAGTCAAAGTCTTGTGGAGAAACCATTCTGTAGAAGAGGCCATGTGGGAGCCCTTGGAAGCCATGAAGGAGAAGTATCCACACCTATTCAATGACTTAGGTACTAATTTCGAGGAAGAAATTCTTTTAAGAGGGGGAGAAATGTTGGGCCCCGAATTTTTTTATTTTATTAAGTGTAATTTGATTAAATTTTGCACTCTTGCTAGATAAATAATTTTATTTGGAGTTTAATTAGCATGTCAATGTTAGGAGGATTTATTACATGGATTGATGGAATTTAAGTGTTATGTTGTAAGAATGTATCAAGGGCAAAATGGGCAAGTCACTTAAGGTTAAAAGATATAAGGCTTATATTAGAGTGCAAAGGGACATTTGATGATTATTAATAGTGTAGAAGTAGAAGAAGAAAACTTGTTGTCTTGCTTGAGAAGAGAGAAGCACAAGAATAGGAGATTCTTGAAGATTCAACAAGAAAGTTATCCATTAACTTTCATGGGTTTGGTTAACTGAAACTTAAATGAAGTTGAATATGGGTAGAAAGTTGTTGATGAATGATCTAAGCAAGTGTTCTCTTTTAGGGTTAATGATCAAAGATAGATTATAATGTATTTGTAAATGATATTGGGTTGAAATGAAGTTGAAAATGAAGTAGAAAAGATGGTTTAGGGTTAATATAGGTTATATGTGAAATATGGGAAGTAAAAAGATGAAGAATGTTATGAAACATATTATTGGAGCATGTTTTTGGACAAGTTCACCGTGGCGAACTTCTTGATTTCGTCGCGGCGAACTCAACTTTCCAGCATAAAATATGCTTTAGTATTTTAGGCATAGCTTTTTGCGTACTTATCAAAATGGGATCATTTTTTATTTGGTGTAAACTAGATACTCAATTTTTATAATGAAATTGAGTTGTAATTAAGTATCTAAGGATCTCAATTTTTGAAGGGAAGTTGAACATAGAATGTTGTTTAAGTATAGGAAAAACCCAAAAATTTTGGGGGTGTAACTTTTAGAGTACTGAACCAAATTGAATGCTTTTGGTGTCATTAGAAACCTAAGACAATCAGGAACATTTTTCTAGAAGGAAGTGTTATCAAATTTCTTCATTTACCTTATTGGATTGATCACAAAAAATTGACTCAAAGGTTGGGACTTTTGGAAAAGTTTGAGTATTTAGAATTTATCTTAGTAACTATGCAATATAGGGTTCTCAAATTAGAATTCCTATTGAATTAAGATTTTGTTATTGTTAAAGGAAATCAAGAAGGGAATCAAAGAATGCAAGAGGATCAAGAGGAGAGACATCTTTGAGCAAGGTTTAAGCAAGGATTCCAAGGTGGGCTAAGTTTTATAAATAAGTAATAGGCCATTAATGTTTTCTTTCAAATGATGGAAACAAATGATTTCAACTATTTCATGAACGTAACTCTTTGAATACTTTGAGAAAATATTACGTGTTTGGTATAAGCATATTGTGTTGATGAATTATGAAAAGAATGTGGAAATGATTTTTGAAAGGATACTATGTTTATAAAATCAAGCTTCGAAAATGTGCCCTTTTAGGCAACAATGTCACCAGATTATGAAATACATGTTATGTGGGTTTGATTTGATCCATTTTGTATGTCGAGTGCACTTCGACTAAATGCTTCTTCCGTCTACGCGCTAATGGCGTGGAGCTCCTTCATTACTCTTTTATGTTTACGACTACACAAAACCACTATGTGGGATTGTGTTAGTTTGTTCTATTTGCGACTTCATAGGACCATTATATGGAAATGTGTTAGTTCGTTTTATTTATGGACCTTCCAAACCATTTGATGTGCTTATGTGCATATGATAAGTTGACAAGATTGATGTATACTTGTTTTGCACTTTTGTGAATTTGGTTGAGAAATTGAGATATATGAGTTCATGATTAAATGTGAAATTTTGTTACAATGGAAATAAGCATTTCAGTGGTTTTGCTTGTTACTGGTTATAAAATTGTTATTCAAGAGCTTTAAGCTCACCCCCTCCCATTCCATCCCATCTTGAGGTGAGGAGTAAGAGATCGAGTAGTCAAGAGTCAAGGCATCACTCCGACTAGGATTATTTTGCTTTTGAAGTTAGTTTTTGTAAAACAAGGTGCATTTTGAGATATTCTACTTTTTGCAAACTATGTATTTTCAGATTATGAAACAAATGATGTATTTTTGGCTTGAAATATCGTTAAAGCTTTGTAAAACTCTTACTTTTGATATTAATGAAATATGTGTTTAGATTTGTCTATGATTTTTCTTATCTTCGCAAAGTATCCGATTATGGAAATGAGATTAAGAATTAGAGAACTTGTTTGGGGTTAGGTTCTTATCCTTTTTTTGGTTGAATTGATGAAGGTGGTTGAAGGTTTTTAAGTTAGCATTTTGTAAGATAGGAAATTTTGGGTTATGGGTTCTTAGAAAGGGATTTTCGCCGCAACGAAGTCGAGAGTTGGCCGTGGCGTAATTCTCTCGAAGCAAGAAGGTCGCCGCAGCGAAGATAATTTCCAAAGTTTGCCGCAGCGTACTTAACCCGAGGGGAACATATGGGATTTATCCCATATATTCGCAGCGACGAAGTCCGCCTTTGCTTCCAAAGGATTTTTCTTTTAAATTTCCAAATTCTAATTCTTCCTCCATGCTTAAGCTTCATGATCCCATGTCTGATGTTGGGCTCCAGAAACAGGGTCCAACACCAAATGAGATGGTTTTTAATTTAACATAAACTAGAGACATAGGCTTACAAATTATATGAAGAAGTCGAATTCTGATTCAGCCCCTAAGATGTTGAATTTCTGGATGGAAGTTATGCATAGTACACTATTTTAGAATAAGAATACTCCGAAAATGTTTAGAGTATAACTTATTGAATAACTTATTGAATACTGAACCAATTTGAATGATCATGCTGTCATTAGAAACTTAAGACAACTGGGAACACTTTTCTAGAAGAAAGTATTGCCAAATTACTTCATTTACCTTATCAAAATGATCATGGAAAATTAATCCAAAGGTTCGGATTTTTGGAAGTGATATAGGACTAAAATGAGAGTTAGATAATAGTTTGGTCTTGTAATGTTAGAAATTACATTAATGAGGGAATTTTTGGCATTAAGGTACCAAAGACGTGTAAAATGAAAAAAGAAGTGGTTCATTTGATTAAAGTTGTGATTTGAAGAAGAGAAGTAAAGTGTACATAATTTAAATGAATGAGAAATTGATAATAAGAGCAAGTAATGCAAGAAAAGAAATGATAAATGATTGAATTATGAAATATAAATGAGCATACGATATGAAATTTGATAATATACTCAGAATTGTCATAAACATGCATTGTACATATTCTATATCCACACGTGTGCATAAATGAATGCTTATAATTAAGCAAAGTTATTAATGTGAGAGTGTAATGTGTATATTGCACAATTTGAATGTGCAAGATAAACGTTCGCATTTAGATGTTTCTAGAAATAGGAAGCCAATGTTAATCTGGAGCGTACTATGAGTAGACCTAGATTGTCTTACCTTATTGTTTGTTTTGCTCATGTTATGACTTGAGTGATTATGAATGAAGTGTGAATTGATTGTGTGATTCCGAGCAATGAAGGTCTGAGGTTTCTAATGCTTGAATGTAATATTAAAGTGCTAATTGTATATGAATGTGATGAACTAAATGCTTCATGACATGAATGCATGATCACAAAGTGTTTCTCAATATAAATGTTGAATATCATACTAAGTTCTGATGATATGTGAAAGTTAATAAGTTATCATATATGATTGATGCATTTCACTATATGAAATGCATGAAAGATAAAGGTAGTTGTGACTGGAGGAGCCACCGAAAAGAGTTTAAAGCTTAGAATGTGGAGAAAAGCCTAGAGCTCAGAAAATGTATAAGAGCCAAATGCTCACTATGTAAAATGAGCCCGGTATCTCCAACAGATATGAGACAATTATTAGTGAGCTCGGTATCCCTAACGGATACGGGACAGTTATCAATAAGTCCAATATCCACAATAGATATGGAACAGTTTAGGCACTCGGTCACAACAAAGTAACAAATAAAAAGTGGGCATCATGTGCACTGCATATGCATGATATGAATGATTATAATGTGTTGAATGTGAAATAATTGATTAAGTGTATGTGATCCAATGTGATTATTAGATAAATGATGTGAATTATGTGGTATGTGACTGGTTGAGCCATCGAGGATGGTTACTCACTGAGTTTACAAAACTCACCCAAAATTTGCAAATATTTTTTTAGGCTCAGAAGAGTACCCCATTAGACAAACGAGAATATACCTACTGCATGCAAGTAAGAGATAGAGGTTGGGATTAATTTGCGTCTACATTTGTTTTCTCATTTTTTTGTATCCAATTGTATGTTCTGAAATTTCTGTAAATTGTATATGTAAATATTTCTATATGTAATAACTTTCTAATTTGGAAATGTTGTAAACGAGTTTCATTAATGAGTGTAGTAACACTCTTGAATGAAATGGTTTATGAAAAGAAAGGGCCTAATTGATTATTAATTTCCGCGTACGCGTAAGAAAATTGTATGTTAAATGTGGAAAAAAAATTTACTAAGTTTTTCGAGAGTCTGACAGTTCTAGCATGCCACCTTTGCGGGATTCGCACTCGGATATCACTTAAGATGTCGAGTATGTGTCTCGAGAGGGTGGGGTGTTACATTAATATATGTTTAGCTGCTAATTTGAATATTTAGTATGTGTTTAGGGTAGAATTGTGTTAGTTTATTAATTATTTGTGTTTTAAGTGTTTTATGGGTTAGTACAAGTTTTTGAGCTTAAATATTATGTTTTTGAGGTACCTTGATATGTTTCTAGTGTTTCAGGGTCAATATCGAAGAATGACAAAGTTTCGGAGGGACCTCGGGCTATAACACAAGCCCACGATCATGGTAGGCATGCCACAATTATGACAAAGGTTCCATCAATGGCCTATGATTGTGGCCTTGATGACACGATTGTGACCTGCATCGAGCAGACGCGTAGACCCTTACAAACTTTATGTTTCGAGGCATTTTTTGGGCCTTTCAGACACTAGAAAAATCCTGGGGTTACCTAAAACATAAAAGACTATTTAAATAACAACAAGTAAAGAGAAAAGGGAGTTTTACATTCAGCCACTCTAGGAGGAAGAAGAAGAGGAAGGAGGAAGAAGAAGTGGATCCTGACGCTGCTACTCCCCAGATCAAGTGGTATCCCGACACCGTTACCTTCTCGATTTATCCAACCTAATTTCCATTTTCTCTTCAATTCCTTTTTTATTTAAATGTATAAAGTTGAGATGGTTTGTATAGAAATAGATTTAAGGTTGTTGATAATGTTCTGAACTCTCCTACAGGATTTTACTTTGAGTTAATATTGATTTATTTATTTATTGTATTTATTAGTTTGGGTGTTGTGATTGATTAATGTATTTGTAGGTTTCGGTAACAAATCGAGAGGGTGAGCTTAGAAAAATGATTAGGACGGATCAATGAGAGTTAGGCGATCTAATTGACCACTTAATCATTCTAGTCGGTAATTTCATAGAGAGAGATATTGTGCAAGACCCGATTGTTTATTAGATAGCTTAAGAACTAATTAGAATTGTGGGTAATTTGTGAATTAAGAGATTGTAAGTTCCATAATTTGATTATGGCTTACAATTTAGGGTTTAATAGTTATAACTCAAGAAAGAGTAATCAACTCTACGATCGTTTAGAATTGATACCCCGTAAACGCACAAATGGTTGGATTAACATTAATAATAGGTAAAATCCCTTCTCTCATATCTTGATTAACTCTCTTGACAGATTTCCATTGTGACATGTGTGGCTGCTCACTTTAGTTATGTTTTGTCGAAATTTCCGCTTTACAATTTTTGAATCAATTTCTCATATTTAATTTTCGTGTTCATTTATGTAGTTTTTATTTCTTTTTATAATTTTATTTAAGCCTTAGACAACTTATGATTAGGCTAGTACCCTCCTCGTGGGATCGACCCTTCAATACTACAAAGTACATGTGCTTGCAGAATATTAAGGGTTTTATAAATTGTAAAACTTGTTCAACAGACATCAAGTACAGAGACAATTTTGCATCTATATCTTCTTTCCTAGATGACATTGTAGAAAAATTTTGAGTTTCTATCAGATTGTACAACAAATGATTGACTAACCCAAGTGAAAAATGGTTAAATTCTATTTTTCATTAAAAGTCGAGCTGTTATGGAACATATAGGAATTTTTTATAGTCTTTCAAAATATTCTCATATATTTCCTTTTTTAGTTGTATTAAGTTCTTGTTTTATTTTAGCTTCAATTTAATATTCAGTATACTAGGTAGTCTCATCAATAGTAAGCTATCCAACTAGAGGTTTGTCCAAAGCAATCTTAACACAAACCTTTGCAAAACAACCACGATTGGCAAGTGTAATCTTTATATCAACTTTGATTGGTCGACCAATAATAGTTGCCAAAGCCATTAACAAATCGTCATCATAATATTGGACTGGGACTTTATGTAAGCAAACCAAAACAAGAGTAGAGTTTTCAGTAGCATGCATAGCTGAGAACCTTGATGTCCATGGTTGTACAATAAGATAATGATCGAAAATTAATCACGGGCCACCCTCCATTGCGATATCAAAATCTGCGTTGTGATCAAATTTGATGAGAAAGTAGTCATGCCCAAGATCTAATACATCAAGCCCTCCCACAAGCTTTGACAATTATTTAATCTTGGTATATAGACCCTAAATGAGATTGGGTGGCCTAACAATTTCACTACAACTAATTGCCGCCATGGAGCTTCCAAAGTCCCTATGCAAGAAGGATCAACATTGAAAACTAGAAAGTTTTTATTACCTTCCTTGAAATCCCGTGTGACTCTCCCCTTAGCAATGAGATCAACAAGGAATTTTTCCTTTGCAGCATAAGCCAGAGACTTAAGACATCTCATGATTCAGCACTTTATCTTTTCCAGATATTATTTTGGATCCATTAAAACCACTGCTCAGTTGCTTTGTATTTATAGAGAACATAGGATGAGATTGATCTGGTAAGGAATCTGGGGGTTTGGTTTTTTTTTTTCGGACGAGACATCCCAAATCATTCACGGGTGAAACGTATGCTCAACTTCTCTAACTGTTTGCTATGAGTTGTGAAGGCTCAAAAATCAATGACTCACCGCTGGTGACCCATTTTCATAAACGAAAGACCTTGTCAAAACATCACCATCACTAAGAAGATTGCGAAGAGGAGATGGCAACAATGAAGACAAGGATCAGTGATCGACCAAGTGATGCTGGCGGTAACAAGTACAAGGGTAGCAGATCTAGAGCCAACTTTGAAAGAGACCTTTCGCGAGCCACTCTCCCTGTTAATCTTAACTCCTTTAACTCCAATGGATATAGAAAAAGCTCTCAAATCAGCCAGTTCTCGAATCAAAATTTGGGGCTCTTATTAGGACCTCAACCATTAAACCATTGCTTGGCCCTGACATGCCGTGAGTTAATAGTACTGTGATGGAGATCCGATGAATGAAAACCTAAAAGAATTAGGCTTAAGGGTGTAAATTATGTATTTTATAAATCTTAGGATGCAAAAATAGCACTGTAAATAACAATATGGGTTATATTATTCTTTGTACAAAATGTTAGGGAAGGGGGACGGAAACCACACATTTTGCCAAAATTTATAAATAAAAGGGTATAATACACCTATCTTTTTTACAGGTTAAGTAACTTTAAAAAATATTCTAATTTTCAAATTCTAAAAAAATTCTTCTAATTTTATGTTTTAAAAAAATCTCCTCATTTAAACATCTGTAAAAATAACAATTACATGTCATGAACATTACATGAGGAAAAATCAAATATTATTAATATGACGATCCAATTTAACTCTAAAAATTGACCCAATTAATTAAATCTAATTTAAGTAAATAATTTATTATAATTATCTTAAACTATTATTTTTATTTATATTTAATTAGGTCAAGTTGAATTTTTAGAATTACATTGAGTTGTTATGTTAATAATTTTTTATTGGTATACATGTGATGTTCATGCTATATATGCTTTGTCTTTTTTAACCTAAGTAT
>JANTNU010109845.1:0-14261 GCA_024752395.1 Erythroxylum havanense
CTAAGTTTAAATTTTCATAGATTAATATAAACGGTTTTTCAAAATAATTTTATTTTAATTTAATATATTAAAAATATAGTTTCAATTTTTAAATTAAAAAAATAAAATTAAAATAACAAAAAAATATTTCCTTAAATTTGAAATTAAATCAATATCATTTTTTACAAACCCAATTTCATATTAAGCACTTTGGTGCCACATTTAAAGAAAAACTCCTGATGTGACCCGACCAAACCCATTTTGAAGCTTATTTTTAGTAATCTCTCAGCCCTTCATGACGCAAATTCAAGAAGATATCAGGAATTTTTTAATCGAGCTTATTCACCATTGAGAACTTGTATTAAGAGGACTTTTAATGTTCTTAAGACTCGATGAAAGATATTAGAGAAAATAATAATGTTGACTTTTTTTGCTCTATCTGAATTCTTATGAGAATATTCAAATAAATATTAAAATATAAGTTAATACTCATATCCTCATAAATCCTTTTATTCTAAGTCATTCTTTCAAAAGTTATTTTACATATAAACAACTAATACTAAATTATTAATTTTATCAAACATCCATAAATAAACAATTGATGTTATTCATTGGTCAAATCAGCTATATTAATCCGATGTTGGCTAACCGCTAATAAAATCAGCTAACAGTTAATACAATTCGCTGATTGTCAAATAAGGTCGTAATGTGAAACCCTCTCATTCGGTCCTATTTCGTTATAAATCCTCATTTCAAACGATGAAATAATATTACATTTCATTTTATTTTATCAAATCAAACGTATCCTACTAGACACAAAATGAAAAACTTAAATGAGAATCAAACATTTAACTAAAAATTTATTGAGAAAAAAGTTAATTAAGAATATAACAATAACATCATCATCTTAATAAAAATTTATAAAAAGACTATTTCTTTAACTCGAAGCTTTGACTTTATACTTTATAGTTTATAGGCGACAAGGCTTACCCTCGCTTATTGAAACCAATACTTCCTAACTGTGATGCACTGGATTACACCTCCATAATCCGCGCCATCCAAATATTTTAAAATTCTCCATTCGACTGTCCATCGCCATCAACTAAACCCGAATTCCGACGGCCTTCAATGCCGCCTGCTGACTCCGTTACACTATGGGTCCCGGTTTCATTTTCGGTTATGAATAAAAGATATTATTTCCTTAAATTTCGGTGTTCTTCGATTGACGCTTGATTGACTTTTCTTGTTTGAAATTTGAATTGATCAGGCTTCACTGGATCAGTATCTCGCCATTAATGGTAGGTTAATCAATTAATTTATCATAATTTTATGTGATAAACTTTGTTTTAGTTTCCAATTAAAGTCATAGATTATAGTGTTCTTTGGTGGTTTGAGGAATTCTTGGATGCATGGAAGTGACATGAGAGATTTTTGAGAGTTGGAAGTGTGGAGTGAAAGAACCTTGCAAGTTATGATTTTTACCATTCAAATATGGTCAGTTGGTGTTTGGCTGGTGAGAAAAATGGAGAAAATTTTTAATGCTTTCTGTTTTTTTTTCTTAAATTCAAGATTCTGATGATCATATGTAGTTTTTCACTAATCAATCATCTTCTTCAGTAACCCAATCGAGCAACCGAGTACTTCATCACTGATTCTGTGAGTTTTAAGGTTTCAAGAATTCCACAAAATCGATTTAGGTTGGGGTGATCAGTCTCGAATCCCGATGTTTTTTTAGTGCAGAAAGGTTTTTATGACTTAATTATCAGGTTGGTCCTTGGAAGAGGAGAGATAATAGGGTTTTGAGAAATGAAAAGAGCAGGCTAATTTGGTCTTCAAGGTCGCGTCCGATTTTACTATTTCAGTATGAAGGTTTTGTTTCGGGTTCTGTGTCTTGTTTACTAGGACAGTTCAGGTCGCTGAAAACTTTTCCATACTGTACGAACCCGTTGCTTCTTCAAGGATGCGAATAATATACAATTTTCAGACTAGATGTTTTAGCGTTACGGTGGAATTAACCCATTTTGTGTGATGAATCTCGTGCGCCATTTCAATCATTAAGTGCTTAAAACGTATTTTCTGGTTTCTGATTTTGGTATTCTGCTTCAGGTAAAGTGACACCCTCTTCAGAATTTCAAGTACACCATTTGCTGTAATGTGGTTTCTGGTTTGAGACAAATAGATGAAAAAATTGTTCTTTTTTCGATCTTCATCTAACAAGTGTGATGGGAGTGCTGATTCTCCAACTTCTGCTGGCAAGCAAGTCTACTGGGAAATGCCAGTAGAAGGAAGGCTAAGCAATCAGTGTATAGATAAGGCTGAAATCGATTTCGGGAGCTCCAGGGGCTTTTTCTCAAAGTCTCGAAAGCAAGAACGTGATAGCCCCAGTCCATGTCTTAGAAGAAGCCAGTCCTTGTCATCAGATTCAATTTTCGCCCATGCTCTGGAGCAAAGAAGATTTCTTTGCACAGATGATCAAACTGGCTCTCCCTCTAGTGTTTCCAATCACTCTCGTCAGCAGCAGTCTGGTGATCGTGCATCTAGGTGAGGCATTCGATTAAGATGTTACATCTTTTTAGTTGGAGAGAAATTATGTAGTATGAGCTGCATTTCTGTGCCTTGTTTATAATTATTTAATTGCTTCCTGAGGTTAGTTTGCTGGTTTCTGATTACTAGGTGGGTTCTTACACCTGAGAAGCAAACCAAAACAAAGAGATACGAAATGGCATCTACATTAAATGCATGTGGACTGGAGAGACTTGATTCTTCAGCTTCTTCTAAATCTCATCATGACTCATCGACAAACTCTTCATCTAGTAATGTTTTGAGTAAGGTTTTGGATCGCTACGTTGATGGACAGCAGCTGTATGAGGAAAGAAGCAAACCCAAAAGCAATCCTGCACCTAGTAAATATACTGGGAATGGAAATGCTGGTGCGAAACTTCCACCACGAGTCCAATGTACAGCCCCTTCCTCACCAACAGGTAGGGTCAAAGATAAATCCAGGTCTTGTTCATTTAGAGATGCTAAAAGTGCCTGCTTTTCTCCCACAAATTGGGTGGAGCCTGCTTTTGGTCATGAATCTCCGAGCACTATTGCAAAGAACGTAGTTGAGAAACTTTCCCAAATTCATGCTTTCCCCAAGGCAAGTGCTAAGGAGTTTGACCGTGATATTCCGATCACAATTGAGGATATCTATAGCGGATCCATGAATAAATGCTTCAATTCAAAAATTAATAGTCCCGCCCAAAAAAGTTTCTCTATGGATCAAACTTATGATGCCATTGATAGCTATTATGCAGAAGATATCTCAGGTTGTCAGAAACAAAACAGTTTTCTACCGGACATTGGTGATGTGAACTCTGTTGCAAATGAGGATGCTATAGATGTGGAACTGCAACGAAGATCAAAGCAAGCTGAGGAGAGAGTAGTTTTCCTTTCTGAAGAGCTTGATCAGGAAAGCTTTCATCAAGATTGTGGATTTGATGTCCCATCATTGGTTCAGACTATCAGAAACTTGATGGCTGATAAGGTAAGCTTGGCAATTGAGGTATCAAGTTTTTTAAAGTCTCGGATCGCTGAGAGGGATTCTGCAATGGAAGAGTTTAGATTGGCAAAAGCAGAACTAGAGTCTCGCACCCAAAGATTAGAGAAGGAGAAGAGTGAGTTGCAAACAGCACTAGAGAAGGAATTAGACAGAAGGTCAAATGATTATTCTACGAAGCTTGAAAAGTGCCTATTTGAGGAGCATAGACTTCGTGAAAGGGTTAGAGAGCTTGCGGAGCAGAATGTGAGTCTCCAAATGGAAGTGTCTTCTTTTCATCAGAGGGAAACAGAAACCAAAAGTATGATAACACATTCTGAGCAGCAAATCAAGCATCTGACTTCAAGGATAGAGGACGTAACTGGGGACAACCAAGATCTAAAGCAGAAATTTTCTGAATTGGGAAAGAAGTACAAATCAGTCCAGGAAGATCTATATTGTGTCAAAAGAAAATTTGAACAGAAGGATAACGAGTGCAAAGAGTTGCAGAAGTCTGTCACTAGATCATTAAGAACCTGTAGTGACCAAGAGAAGACAATTGTTGGTTTGCGGCAAGTTTTCAGTGAGGAGTTTGAGCAGAAGCAGTCGCTAAGCACGTTTGATAAGCAAGTGGAAAAAATGCAAATGGAGCAAATGAGATTGACTGGAGTAGAGATGACTCTGAGGAGGGAGGTGGAATTTTGTAGGTTTGAAATTGATTCCCTTCGAAGTGAGAAAATCAATCTGTTGGATCGCTTGAAGGATAATGGAAAAGAGATTGATGCAGTGACTTTCAAGCTAGATGATGAAATGCAGACCCGTGTATGCTGCTTGCAAAATCAAGGTCTAGGAATGCTGAATGAAAGTGCAGAACTGTGTTCCAAGTTATTGGAATACATCCAAGGAAAATCTGGTCAACTTTCAGAGTCAAAGAAGGGCACTGAATTTGCAACCAGTGGTTTAGATGGGCAGTTTCTTGTTGAATCTGACATGAAAATACAAGGTTTCAAGCGTGGAATGGAAAGCCTAACAAGGAGTTTGCAGACAGTATCTTCTTTGCTGCGGGAGAAGTTCGATCTGGTTGCTTTGAAACCTCATACACCATCAAACGGTGAATCACAACAACTAGATTATCAAACTACTGATGTAAGTTGCTTTATACCAGCGATCTTTAACTTTCTATGAAGTACATACGAAAAATGTTAAGACTAACAAGCACGCTGTCATTCAAGTTCAATTTTAATTGAAATTAGTTATTTTCATTTTCATTTGCTTAAGAAACGGGAACTCTAGCTGTTCAAAGTTATCTCTGTAGAATCTTGTTTCTAATGTTTCCTTCCATTTGCACACCAGAATGCAAGAATTGAACTTAAAGCTGAAAGTTTACTTACTACTTTACTGAGAGAGAAGCTGTACTCCAAAGAGAGTGAAGTTGAGCAGTTGCATGCTCAAATGGCAGCAGCTGTCAGAGGGAACGATGTACTCCGATGTGAACTCCAAAATTCTCTGGACAACCTTTCTTTTGTCAATAACAAGTTCAGAGACTTAGAACTTCAGGTAACCTAGAACATCATCTCCACCTCAATTAGATTATGGTGGGTGCCGCATGCTATGTACTTTGGTTATGGTTAGCTGCATGTGTGGGAGTAGTAATTTGTTTTCACATAATTGGTAGCTTTAGGAATAATGATTATTTGGTATACTTTCAAATAATGTTGTTCCATTTAGTGTACTTCCATCCATGCAAGGGCTTAATGCTAATAATGAGATATCAAATCATTTGTTATGTTGACTTGTTTGTGGATTTTCTCTGTATTCTTCTGAACTAATATAGGCCTATTCAACAGATGTCAAAGAAGGACGATACTATAGGTAACCTTCAAAGTGACTTGCAAGAATGCACAAATGAACTAATAATCCTTAAGGGGATGCTACCTAAAGTTTCAGAGGAGAGAAATTTGATGTGGGAGGAAGTTAAGCAATATAAAGAGAAGAACATGCTGTTGAACTCAGAAGTCAACATATTGAAGAAGAAGATAGAGGCCCTTGATGAAGATATACTTCTAAAGGAAGGTCAAATTACCATCCTTAAAGACACTCTAGGCAGCAGAACTTTTGACCTCCTTGCTAGTCCAGATTCTACACAGGATTTTCTGCTGAAATGAAAATTTATCTACAAGTCACAGTACCATACTATAGAAACATTTCCTTGCGTTTCCATCCTTTCTTTCCTTCTTTCTACTTTTCTCCTTCCTTTCCTCATATGAGTGTCCTCAATAGAAACGGGTAAGATGTGAAGTCCTTGACTTACCCCTCATGATTCTTTTTGTACAAGACCAGCTTTCACAGATGTATGTAGTTGGTTTTCTTGCTCTTCAGAGTAGAGATGAGGAGCTAAATGTGTAGATGAAACAAAGTTAGCCCAATTTGATGCTTCCATGTAAGAAGCTGCATCTGATATATATGAAGAAATTGACGAAGTTTATCGCATGTACACCGAGTGCACAACTGAAGGTACAGATGAGATCAACATAGTACAACCAGGTAATTACAAGAACAGAAGTAAATTAAGCTTCCAAGTCCACTAGTTCCAATAAGATAACTGGCCTTCAATTATGCTAGAGCAAGAATTCGAAATGGTGTGATTTTTTTTCTTCTTTTTGGAGGTAGCTTAATAGCATATCCTGAAGCACCCCATGTGGAGAATCATAAGGACGCTGACTTCCAGAAGTCGATAGGCTTGCGTTGCTGAGGAAAAAAGATCAAGTTTTCCAATGTAAACATCAAGAAGAATAGATAATGTAAAGCAAAAACTGCAGAAGTAATTGACATTTTCTGCTGCTGAAAGTTCAACAGAAACGATGTCAATAGTGACAAATATAGTTATACATAATAATATTGTTTGCATTGGTTATGCCCTATATCCGATAGCAACATAACCCAAATCCGACCATCCGTTGATCCTCATTTGTATCCATAAAACTTATTATATACAGACAAGGTGTACAATAGACTAGTTTAAGTTTGAAGCTGCAGATCCTACAGATAAACGCCGGCTGATATCCAGCATGTGTTCTAGTATGTGCTCTACTTTTCAACTTGACATTCAAAAGTGAATCAAATCGGCCTGAGAATGGTTTTCCAGATGGTTAACTCTAACTGATATATCATTCAATCCAAGCTATAATCACATGAACTATTTCTTAGTTTAGTGGCTACGATATCCCAAGTCAACTCAATATAATTTACCTTGTCAATGGGAATCTTTGCTCTGACTGATTCAATCAACGAGAAATCAATATCAGCCACAGTAATCCCGGTTGAAATTCGGTCTGTGAGAAAGAAGTGTAAATAATTGTGAATATAAAAAGACAGTACTATACCTTGGTGATAAACAAGCAAAATTTGCACTGACATAATTTTACAAGGGAAATTCTACATCCTACCATGCAATCGACCAACTATAGTTCCCCAAGGATCGATGATTAAAGTGTCACCGAAGCTTTCTCTTTTATCATTGTGATGTCCAGCTTGTGTAGCAGCTATCACCTGACATGTATGCCACGGAATCAACAAAAGGCAAGATTCATACATCAAACATACACTAAGTTGTTGAGAAACAACAGATAGGAAGTATCTAGCAAACTGGATAATGGAATCGAATGTATCGAACACATATATTTATATTGAATTAGCATGATAATGAGTTTCATACGTAGCATTGAGTCTCAATTGCACGAGCACGAAGCAAAATCTCCCAGTGTGCCTCACCAGTTATTTTTGTAAATGCTGAAGGCACCAACAAAATCTGCAAGTTAACAAGATGTTCAAGTTTTAGTAAGCAGCCAGGAAACAATTCTTGCACAAAGGTACGAATGTAATTCATACCTTGGCTTCATGTTTGAACCTGAGCTGCTGGTAGAGCTCAGGGAATCTCAAATCATAGCAAACTGAAAGACCCAAGCGTCCTGCCGGGCTATCGACTGCAACTACTTCCTTCCCTACACATAAACCCACATCGATTACCATTAGTATACATAGCTTACCGATTGTCATGCTTTATTCTCTCAGATGTGCAAACAAGCAACTAAATGCACGGTTATTACCAGCCTCTGTGAAGCTGCTTTCCTTGTATACCCTTCCACCAGGAACATCCACATCAAACCTTCATATAGAAAACATTCAGTCAGCATATCATATCCATGAAACTAATCCTTGATAAGCTCAACATATTTAAAGCAACTTTACTTCAGATGTAGGCACAGAAATAATAGCAAATAAATGGTCAATGATTTGTTCAAATGTCCCAACATTCAAGATGCAGTCTTTCCTAACAGCCTTTCCACAGTGAAGCCACAAACTATATCGATTGATGCTCCAGGACAATCATGGGAAAATAAGAAACCAAACCCCAAATGAAGTATCTTACAAGTGTATTTTACTGTATGTACTTCTGATCTTTCCATTTTCATCAACAATAACATGGGTGTTTCGCAAGTGTGCATCATCGGATCCTTTTTCTTGGAAGCCTCCAAGGGACAACCAAATTCCTGACTCCCTGCAATTCACAATGACATGCGAAGCACAAGTCAATAGGAATGCATATTCAAGTTATACCGATTCCAGGTCAACGGAAATTGCTGAAAGATTATAAAGTATTATTACCTATAGCACCTAACAGTTCAACAATAACCAAAAACAATGTAGAGGGTAACTCAATTCTAGTCACAACCTTGCAAGAGAGCAGTACTGTTGCATAATTGGTCCATCCAACGGTTCTGCAACTTTCACACTATCCCCGTCTTTTTCACCAATATATGAGAAGCTTTCAGGAAGACACAGCAACTTTGCACCAGCAGATGCAGCTTCCTTTACAAGTTCAAACTCCAAATTTATCACTCTAAAGCTACACAACTAGCATATTATCATGAAAATATTCCAAAGAACAATCACCAGACTATGTTCAAGTTACAAACTTGTAATCACCACAAGGATCGGATCACTAAAGAATACGTGCAGAATTAAATAAAGAGCGTGACTTGACTTCACCTTGACAAGGCGAGAACAGGTGGCAAAGTTGGTGGCCAGATCATTGACGGAAGTCATCTGGGCAGCCGCCACTTTGACAGACTGAGCCGCCATGATGGGCACCCCGGCGACGGTGGTCGATAAAAGGGGCCTTTGGTGGCTGTCTATAGTCAAGCGGGCGGGGTTAAGACAGAAGGGCATTGTTCTGCTCAGCTCAACTATCGTTTTGTATTTGGTCACTTCAAAACAATTTCCTTTTTTTTTTGTCTCAGGTCCTTCAATTTTCCTTAATTGCAAACGAGTGTCTCTATTTTACTTATTTTTCAGAATGGTTATCATTGATGATTGGCACATTTGGTGTAAGATTATCATAGATAAGTGGATTACAAAAAAAACATGAATGTGAATTTTTCAAGTACTTTTAGTCTAGAAATTATTATTTAAATAAATAACATTTTTTTATAATGAAAGCTTGTAAAGGTTTTTTTAATGATTATCTATTTTAAGAAATTTTAATTTTTTAAATATTTAATAATTTTTAAGTTTTAGAATATAAAATGAAAAAAATCACACTTAAATCTATAACAACAATAACACTCTGGTGAAATCTTGCTAAGATACAGAGTTATACAATTTTACTCCTGATTAGTAAAGTGATTGTTTCAACTAAATCACATATAAATCTAATATATTTAAATTTAGATAAATCTCATACATCATATTTTCTATACAAAAAGTTTGTATGTGATAATTTAAAAAACCAAAATTATTTTATATAACATAAAAATTTATCATACAAAATTATTATTATTACAAAAAAAAGACAACAAATTTTGCTAATAAAAGTAAAAAAAAAGAAGCATCTATAACTTCCTACAATTATTGACTAACTTGCTTAATATTTTAAATTATGCCAATCTATACCAAAACGAATTATTAGTGCATTGAAATATATGTCATTCGAAAATAATCTCTCTTAACTAGAAATAACGTTATGTATTATTGAACTTTTTTAGACCTTATATTTTAGCGAGATTTTTACTAAATATTGTTATTATTGTGGTGCATTATATATATATATATATATAAATAATGGACATTTGAAATCTTTAATCTTTAAAATTAAGGTAAAAATAACAATTTCGAAATCTTGTAACAAATTAAAAAAAAAATTCCTATGAATTTATCATAAACAAAGAGTCTCTTTGTTAATTCGAACAAGGGTAAATTTATTTTTTAACCTTAGCAAATCTTGTTTTAACGAAATTAGTATTGAAACGTCGTTGTTATTGCAACAAACCGTTAACCTATAAAATATTATCTCTAATAATAGAACTTGTTTTCTTAAAACTAAAATTTGTTTGAATTAATCAAAAACTAAAAAGAGAAAAGATATATTAAAAACATAAAATTATTTACTATATAAAAATATTAGAAGACGAGGAGGAGTTGAACTAAAATAACAAATGAATTTACTTGTGCCAGTTTTGCTGAACTAACTCTGCTCTAATTAATCTCATCCACATATTTATGTGGAACCTATGTATATGTGTCGATAAGATGGATTAGAACATGGTTAAAATAACAAAACTGACACAGATGATCACGTCCTTTAAAATAGTAGATTCATATAAATATGTGAATGAAATAAATTAATGAGTTTGGAATAGCAAAACTGACACAGGTAATCAGATCCATATAAATAAATTAATTATTTAATTAATTATAATATAATATAATATAATAATTATAATAAATTTTTATTTTTTAGTATTTTTACAAACCAACCAATGTCAATGATAATTATTCATTCTTTTTAACCAACCATCATAATTATAATGATAATATCCATTCCTATTATTTACTATATTCATTCTCATTCCTATTATCATTTTTTGGACGAACCAATTGCACCTAAAAATTTTAAAAATAATAAAAGGGGAAAAAATATAAAGCCAACTTGCTTATATAAAAAAGCATGAAAAGACAAACTACTTATCACGGAAGCCCATTTATTTATTTATTTTTATGTTTTTTTTAGATAAAGTCAATGACATATCTCTCTAGTTCTCTCTCTCTCCCTGTCCAGATCCGAACTTTATTTAATGGCTTTTCTTTTTCCATTTTCTTTTTTATTTCTCGTCCGATAGAACATTCCAAATCAGTATTTCTTTTTCTACATTGATTCTCACATGTAAATTGTTTTCTGGGTCTTTTTCATTCTTGCCCGACGATTTGAGAATCATAAGATTTGGCTGTTCTACTCCCTTTTTTTTCTTGGTACGTTTACCTTGTTTTTAAGTGAATTGGTGATGCAAATTCTTTATATGTAGAATGATCATTTATTCTTTTGTTTTGTATGTTTCAGATTGATGGTTTCTGGGTTTTGGTTATCATGACAAGATCTATCATCACCATATAGATTCACCAGGCATGTCTTTTTGTTTTGGTCGTCTGGTTTCATGTCATTTTCCATGTTCTTGTGTTGACATTTCAGAGGGGGGATTTTAATTAGACTTTTGTTGGGAGGATATGTGCTATGAATTTGCCTGATCAGATGGAGGTCAATTTTGATTTTTTGCTTAAAACTTATAATTCATAGTTTAGGGAGTTTTCATTAAATTGTTAGGAAGTGAGTTGAGTATGTTGCTTTTTTGATTCTTGCCTCAGCCTTGTATGGTTTTGTATTTTGGGATTTCCATACATGACTGGTATTGGGTAGGTAACACATACAGCTCACTACCATTCGTGCTTTGTTTATTTGAATTCTTGTTTAGTTGTACTATGATTACGCTGCAGATTAATGGTGTCTTCGTTAATTGAAGATTGTTTGGTTTTTGAAACTTTTGGAGCGAGTTTGGAGATTGAGTGGACCGCAGAATCAAGATTGGTATATAGAGCTCTTGGTTTGAGGAATAGTTTGGTGCCAGGGGTTATTTGGGCAAGAACATGTGAGTGATGGTATCAGCAGCATTATTGAAGATTGTTGCTCCATGCTGGAGACCTTCTGTTAATGGTGAAAATTCCAGTACAGGTGGAGATAACGGTGGCCGGGCTGATGGCTTGTTGTGGTATAAAGATTCAGGATATCATGTTAATGGGGAGTTCTCAATGGCTGTAATTCAAGCCAACAATGTACTGGAAGATTATAGCCAACTTGAATCAGGGCCACTGAGCTCACTTGACTCAGGTCCTCAAGGAACATTTGTTGGAGTCTATGATGGACACGGTGGTCCTGAAGCTGCCCGCTTTGTTACCGAGCACCTGTTTAAAAATCTCAAGGGTATGTGCCTCCTTGCTGAAGTTTTACGGAAAACATGAAAAATGAATAGAGCTAAATGAATATAAAGCACTTTCTTGTACTAATTTATTTGACCTTATACTCACTTTTTATGTCAGGGACTGAGCGCACTCCTCCATCAGATTTAATATTATTTCTTTTCTCTTTGTTAATTTAGGTCTTAAAGGTTCATATGGCTGATGCCTACGTTTACTGACTTGAAATTAATGGTGCAGAATTCACATCAGAGAACCATGGAATGTCTGCAGATGTTATCACTAAGGCGTTTTTGGCAACAGAAGAGGAGTTTCTCTCTCTAGTGAAAAGCCAATGGCTGAATAAGCCACAAATTGCTTCTGTTGGTGCATGTTGTTTGGTTGGTGTTGTTTGTGGTGGACATCTATACATTGCAAATGCTGGAGATTCTCGGGTGGTGCTAGGGAGACTGCAAAAGACTGTTAAGGAGGTCAAGGCTGTGCAGTTATCATATGAGCACAATGCATGCATGGAATCCGTGAGAGAGGAGCTGCATTCATTGCATCCTGATGATCCGCAAATTGTAGTTTTAAAACACAATGTGTGGCGTGTGAGGGGTCTGATTCAGGTAACTTCACCAACTTTGTCAGACATTTATGCCTTGCTAAGTTATTTGTCAACTAGTATGTTTTTGTCTTCAACTAGAATCAATTGAAATTGGCCTGGAATTAGTCTTGCTATGATTGTGGATGAAAACTGATCATCTTAGTCAAGTCATGACTTTAATATCTCACGCATTAATAGTAATTCTTAAGTGTTTAGTTATTTAACTGATATCATCTTGATAGAGTATATTGGATTAATTGATGAAGCCATATTTCACATGTGTAATTGATAAATTTTAATTGTAAATTATCATGATATTGCATTTTAAACTTATTACTGTGCATATTTAGTTTGTATGCCGCAAAACCTGCATGTTGCTTTGAAAATCAGAACATGTTAGTTACCCTGCTGATGAAAATCTGTTGCTTCTTCAGGTCTCAAGATCCATCGGTGATGCCTATCTCAAGAGGGAAGAATTCAATAGGGCGCCCCTATTGCCTAAGTTTAGACTGCATCAATCGTTCGATAGACCAATTCTTAAAGCTGAGCCAACAATTTCTGTACATAAACTCCATTCTGAGGATCAGTTCCTAATATTTGCATCAGATGGCCTATGGGAGCATCTAAGCAATCAGGAGGCAGTAGACATTGTCCACAATTGCCCACGTAATGTAGGATTTTGTTTTGTAGTTTCAAATTCCATTTTCATTAAATGTGAGTTCTTCTTGTTGTTTGATTCCGATAATCCAATTCAGAGGTTGATTCCCTCTACAATTGGTGTCTTTCCTTTTATTTTTCCGACTTTTTTCGTATCTTCTTTAAGCTTTCAAATTCTAAGCAATTGGAATCTTTTTTATGTTTGCAGTTTGCTTTAGCATTTACCATCACACCACCAAACATAGTCTGTTTTGCACATTTGCATTCCTTTTATTGCTAAATAGCTATTTCTCTTAGAAGATTGGTTAATCTGTCAAAAGATTTTAGCTACTCTAGTTCTTATGTTTTGTGGCAGGATGCATGTTAATTTTAAAGTTTGTTGTGGATAAATTTTGATGGCATCTATGTTCCTGCAGGGCATTGCAAGAAGACTTCTGAAAGCAGCCCTTCAAGAAGCAGCAAAGAAAAGAGAAATGAGGTACTCAGACTTGAAAAAGATTGATCACGGTGTGAGGAGACATTTTCACGATGACATAACAATTATAGTTTTGTTTCTTGACTCAAATCTGATCAGCAGCAGCTCTTTCCGTGGCCCCCTACTTTCGGTCAAAGGAGGGAACGGTATCGCCGGAAATGCCAAAGCTTAGTCGAGAAGTTCCAAACTTATATAGCACTCAACTCTCAATTCCTTCTCCTGTATCCAGAAACGATTTTTTCGTTTATAAAAGAAAAGAAAGGTTTCTCTCAACCTTTTCTCTTCATTCTAAGTAGTATAGCCACCGGTATGATCTTCAGAATCACATCAATAATTTCATAAGAAACTTCCATAGGTAGTAGTGTTAACGCTTGTGGCTGACTCAGGAAAAGCTTATGGCTATTAGTTATGTTACTGGCATCAAGGGTGTTGCTAAATTCTTGACATTGGAACTTCAGGTTACTTGAAATCTTTTCTCAATCAATTTGAAAATCAAACACATGAAGCATCTCTTCAGCTTCAGTTCAACTCTTAGGCCCCTTTGAAGTGCAACATTATTCATAGTTCTTAATGTTACAAGTTGGTGAACGTCTCAAGCTCCCTTTAGTCTTGGATGCAATGATGCAATTTGAACTCCCTTTTTATCATACAACATTAGTGTTCTCCTAAGCCTGAGAAAAGACTAATTCATCAGCCTTATCCAATACGATTGGTTTTCCTATCTCTCTTTGTATCCAAAG